>CAUYON010037020.1:0-13560 GCA_963573935.1 Arctocebus calabarensis | reverse complement strand
TCTCTTAGTTCTAATACCCACAAAGAAAACAAGATCAGAAACAAAAGTCCACCATGGAAGAAATCCCAGAATAATCCAATTTGGAAAGAATTTAATTAACAAAATAAAATAGAGGGAGAATGGTCCAGGTGGGGCTCTGGGGAAAAAGAACCCCTGTCTGAGGCCGATGTCTGCCAGCACACTGGCAAGCCCTGAGTGGGCAGCCCTTGGACCTGTCACTGCAGAACTAGCCTTGACAACCACTCTGTACCATGCCATAGTTTCCTTACACACTCTGGTCATTATGTACAGATATCAAAAAACCAAACAATTGCAGTTTGTTATGAAGTGGCTTCTAGCTCTCCTATGCTGGCTTGGCAGATTCATGCATGCAAAGCAAGGAGGTTTCGAGGGCCTCACCAAACAGTTAAATTTTGGCAAAGAGAGAACAAAAATCTAAAATTCATTAGCAGGATTAAAGCCACTGAAGTGAAAACAGTGTATTTTTTCAACAGAATGGAGGAGTTAGACTACCACTACAATCTTTTTTTTTTTTTTTTTTTAATAGTCTCTGCCATCCTCTCCCCAGTTCAGGTCAAAGTTCATAGCAGCAATGCACAAAGTCCTGTGTCAAACCACTGTTCTCTGCTTCCAGGATCAGAGGTCACAGGTCAGGTTCAGTCAGTCCGAAGAATCATGGGAGGATGCTCACTGTTCTCATCCAGGCGTAGGGCGCTGGTTTCATCCTCCAGACAAGTACCACCCACGGCACCCAGGTCATCTGTGTAGGCTGCAAAGACATAATGAAATCATCCTGTGAGGGCTGGGACAAACTACAAATCCCAGTAACACTATAATTAGACTTTGGAAACAACAGTCTGTGTTTATAAACTGCAGTCCATTATTAAGACATTCTGAATTTTAACTGCTTTTCTAACAAGGTCTCTGCAGCCTCAGGCAGCTCAAGATGATGTTATTTTCTAAAATTCATAAATGTCAGAACACTTGCATAGTAAGCAGAGGGTTCCTAATAAACAGACTGCAAATAATCTTTAGTGAACAGAGAATGAAAGCATAATAATTAACAAACTGGTTATACAGGACATTAGAAAACAGTAATATGAGACTTTCAGGTGGTTTTCTATACTCAAAGTGCTACTTCAATGGGAAAGAGCAATGAGAGCACAAAAGGATCTGATGCCTGAGAAAAACCACAGATCTCCTAGTGGAGGTCATCTTGAGATTTCTGAGGAAGGTGGTTCAGTGGGAGTGAGATAGCCACAGCTGGGAGCCACATGGGCTCATTCATGCTGCTGCCTCAGCCCCCTGGCACAAAGGGTTATGTTCAATACAGATCTGGTGCACAGGAAAAGGTAGGAGGGAAAGACTGAGGCCAGATGCTTGGCCATGCTTTTTGGGAGAGTACTTTAGTTTTGTCACCCTTGGCTGAGTGCCGTGGTGTCATAGGTCACAGCAACCTCTAACTCTTGGGCTCAAGTGATTCTTTTGCTGTAGCCTTCCAAGTAGCTGGGACTATAGGCACCCACCACAATGCCTAGCTGTTTTTTGAGACAAGGCCTTGCTCTGGCTCAGGCTGGTCTTGAACCCATGAGCTCAGGCAATCCACCTTCCTCGGCCTCCCATGTGCTAGGATTATAGGTGGAAGCAACTGTGCCTGGCCATGGACTCAGTTTTGAAAGGCCTTGGAAACCCCACTTACACAAGACCCCTACATAATCCCCTCAAACCATCACTTCTCTTTCTCAATGAAAAGTGAAAGGGGGAAGCTCTGGTAAAAGCAAAGTGTGAGGACCCCACATGAGGTGGTGGCTTTAATTACCTTCAAGGTTTGTGTCATGCTCCTTACCAAGTCTTGTCGGAGACGAAGGCACATAAGTACCTTTTGTTACAGCTGTACTGTATGTCTGAGTTACTAAGGGGCAGTCATGAGAGGCAGAGTCTAAGATTTCACTGGCCGTCTCCATACTGCCATCCAACCTGGAGAAAAGAAAGAAAAACAAACACAAAATTCAGGGTTTCCAGAGAGGCCAGCCATGAGTGTAATCACATGCTGCCCTATGGGAAACACACTGCTGCATCTGCAGAAACAAAGGCAATGGGGCCACCATCAGATGGAACACTGAGTGTTCCAAACATTGTGGCCACTTTCCAAAAACCTCTTGTGAATCTGTTCACTTTTTTTTAAAGACAGGGTCTCACCCTATTGCCCAGGCTGCAGTGCAGTGGCATCATCATAGCTCACTGCAACCTCAAACACCTGGGGCTCAAGTGTTCCTCCTGCTTCAGCCTCCTGGGTAGTTGGGATTTCAGGGGCCTGCCACAACACCCAGCCATCTTTTTCTATTTTTTTTGTAGAAGATGGGTTCTTGCTCTTGCTCATTTCGACCTGCTGGCCTTAAGGGATCCTTTCCATCTCAACTTGCCACAGTGCTGGGATTAGAGGCATGAGCCACCTTGCCTGGTCTGTTCACATTTCTGTGAAGATTTTTTTTTTTTTTTTGAGAGAGAGCCTCAAGCTATCACCCTGGATAGAGTGCCGTGGCATCACAGCTCACAGAAACCTCCAATTCCTGGGCTCAAGCAAGTCTCCTGCCTCTGCCTTCCAAGTAGCTGGGACTACAGGCGCCCACCACAATGCTCGGCCATTTTTTGGTTGCAGCGGTCATTGTATGGCAGACCTGGGCTGGATTTGAACCCGCCAGCTCAGGTGTACGTGGCTGGCACCTTAGCCTGCTGAGCCACAGGCGCTGAGCCTCTGTGAAGATTTTTATGTGGAAAGTCTGATGAACAGGTCATACCTAGTGGCACATTCTTACCTGATTTTTAAAATGGAAGATCTTAAGATAGAATTCACTATTTTAAAAAAAGAAATCACCTCTGACTTTTACCTAGATTTTAGTACTGCGGCAGGGGCAGAATGGCTTTAGCTGGGGAAGTGAAGCTCCTACACAGCACAGGCCACAATGCCCCTTTGCATCACAGGCTTTCAAGGAAATGCACGCATATAATGGGTGCCCGATAGCTGCCTCACAGTGCAGGAATGCATGGAGAAGTGGGGCCAGGCGGCAGACTCACCGGTGCTGCTTCATGAGGGCGCACTCACCCCCCTCCTGGGGGTCCAGGTTGTATATGTACAGGTACCCGTCAGAGGCCCCCACCAACAGCCAGGGGATCTTTTGAATTGTGGCCAGTGAACAGATGTTTTTGTGGCCGCAGAAGGGTAGGCGGACTGTGGCAAAGTTGAACATTTCTGTCACTTGAGAAGGCAGGTAGCTAGTGGAGGCCATTAGCACCTTCCCAAAGTACCCAGTCCAAGTGGTGGGTTCCTCTGGAGGTCTAGAAAGAAATAAATGACACCAGACATATGAAGTTGGATTCTTCCCTGTGAGAACTACCACATGCTACTATCCACACAAAGAAAAGACAGCTCCAAAACCCAAGGGCGACATTCTCCATATTTCATAGAAAAAAAAAAAAAAAGAGGGTTGGTAAAAACACAATGCAACTCAAGGCTCTGGGGGCTACAGGGGGTGTGGAAGGGCCTCTGGGTCCTCCAGGTGTGTTCTGTCAGGTGACTAGGCCCCCCCCTTGCAGCAAATGTGAAGACATCTAGGGCCTAACTGATGACCACTGCCAGATCGTTGTAGTAGGGTGTTTCCAAAAACATTGAATATAAACCCTAAATTATTCTTTTCCTATGGCCCATTTTTGTTGTTGTTCACCTTTTGTATGTTTTGTTCTCATAAATACTCCTTTGAGTAACACACAGTATGAACTGTACTAATCCTCGTGGAATGTAGTTTTTGAAATTTAGAAGAGAAAATTTAGAAGAGAAAAAAGATGGCCCCTGTTTATCATACATATTCACTCTAATAATACATAGTTTAATCAACTGCTTTAAAAGTCTTTTTGCTTACCTGTGGGCAGGTTAGAGACCCAGTAGTCATTCCAGTGGGCAATCTAATCCCAAGTGATTTTGTTTTCAAGGGGAGTGTGAAGCGGGCACATTTGCACTGACTACACAATGTCCATCTGGACATTTATGCTATGCCTCATTCTCTAGTGTCCTGATGAAAGGGACAACCATCACTGCTGAGCCTGGCTGTGGCAACACTTGGCTGGCAGACAATGCTAAAGGGCAGGACAGTTCTGAGCTTATGTTTTCATCCTGTCAGTAAACGGGAACAAAGAATTTTATATTTTTTTAAACAAATGTATCTTTGCAACTCACTTTTCCTTCACAGTCTCAAGTTTGAAGATGTGCACAGTCTCAGTGTTGCTAGATGCAGAGAGGAACATGCCGTCCATGCTGAAGGCCAATGAGCAGATGCTAACACACCTAGGGAGACAGTGCAGAGGTGAAAGGAGGGTTGCACTTCTGTTACCAGCAGTAAACACAGTGAGACAACTAGGAACATTTTCCCAGGGATTTTTAACTGAAGTGACCAAAAAGAAAAGCTCTTATGACAGCTTACTTGGGTCTCTGATATTTTTCATTCCTCCCCAGCCATCTTCTCACAAATTTTCTTGAGAGGAAAATGTTTGAAAGGCAATACCAAGTAAGAGCAGTTCTTTAATATTCTTAAATAGCCAATTTTCTTTGCCAGCCCAAATAACAAAGGGAACCAGGATTTCATTAAACCATTTTCAGCTGAATTAGGATGAAACCTCAGCCCCAAGGCTAGTAAAAAACTCAGTAATTTAAATTTAAATTACAGCAATTCTTAACAAGTCAAAGGGTAAATCAGTAACCTTGATAATACTAGAATAGTTTTTTTTGTTTTTTTTGAGACAGGGTCTTGCTCTGTCACCTGGACTGGAGTGGTGCCATAATAGCTCACTGCAGCCTCCAATTCCTGGGCTCAAGTGATCCTCCTCCTGCACTGACCTCCCCAAATTCTAGGATTACAAGTATGAATCACCATACCTGGCCTAGTATATCTTAAAAAAAAAAAAAAATCACAGTAAAAACCTGAAAGCTATTAAATTAAATGTGAATTTCTTCATAGTCTTAAAACCAGAGATTTTTTAGCCCTATTAATTACAGTAAGGCATAATTCAATAAAACATTTACTGAGCGTTTACAATGTACAGAGCATTGCACTTGAGCTGTGGGGATTACACAGGAGTGGGTTCTTGCCCTGAGGGAGCTTACAGTGGGGATATATGTGGGGAGGGGTAGCTATTAAATTTGCTATGCACGGAAGGCAGTGCTAATAAGCAGTGAGAGTGCAGGGTCAGGGACTGTCTCCTGGACAGAGGTGCTGGATTCGGACACAGAGGACTTAAAGAAGCTGGTCACGCAACCAGACAAGTATCCCAAGCACAGTGCATGAACAACCCCAGTGAAGAAAAGAGATGTGCTCTTCTGAGGAACTCAATATATAGCATAGCTGGAACAGGACACAACAGGGAAAGTGAAATAAATAAGGGTGCAAAGAAAGGGCCAGATGCCAGAAGGCGTCAGGAATCCTGGCAAGGAGTCTGGAGTTAATCCCACAGGCAGAAAGAGCAACAAGATATCAGGTGGGGTGTGATCTCATTATACTTAGGTCTTCAAAGAAAAGCCTGGACTCACATGGAAGAATGACCTGCCTGTCGGGACGCCAGGAGGGTGCGAGGTTGGATGGTGAAGTGAGCAGGGAGGGCAGTGCATAGGAAGATGCAGAGAAACACCCTGGGCAACTGAATCCACAGATGGGAGGAAGAAGCCAAGCCAGGTTCCTCTGGTCTGGGCATGGGGAAGGTGGCCAGGGGTGACACTGACCAAGAGGGTGATAAGTAGCTGGGGGTATAAGACAACTTGATGGTCTGCAGCACCCAGTGTCAGGTGAGAGGGAAAACCATGGGTGAACTCCACAAAAGAAGCTGTGAGGGCAAGACAGCTGGGCTTGCAGTCAGCAACACACACAGCTCCCTGACCCTGTGGGGTGAGACAAGGCTCTGACAGGGAGCAGCAGGGGAAACTAGGAGGCAGTGACTAAGGGGTTGCAGTATTCTGGGACACAAAGGCACAGGACATGATAGCAGACAATGGGAGAGTCCCTGAGAAGTTGGGTGGGGGGCATTTACAAGTTACTGAGCACACACTTCCTGAGCCAAGCCCTCTTCTCTGTGCCTGACCTCAGGGGAGGGAGGCACAGCTGATCAAGGTCCAGTTAAAACAAGGAGCCAAAGACCCAGAGGTGAAGTGCTGCTGACCAAGGACACACAGACACAAGGGGTGGCCCAAAGACCTGACCCAGGGCCCTGGCTCCAGAGCCTGAGTCTCTATCTGTCCTATTCCATGTGGAGGGACATTCCTGCCTCTACAGGAGAGTGAGTGCCAGGCTTTGTGCCAGAGATTGGATGTCTACAGAGGAACTCCAGGTGACTTCCTGGTTTTAAAAAAAGAGTCTAAGCCATTAGGGGTGACCGGGAAGTTGAATGTAGGTTCTCAGAGAGTAAAGAACAGGAAAGGAGCATGCTGACCAGGGGAGGACATTAGGATGCAACCAGATCAACCTAAGACACCACAAGGCCTGGCTTGGTTACTTCAGTTTTTCCAAACCTTTCGGCTTTCTGGACATCACTCTGCATCCAGGCGGGGTCAGAGGCAAATGGCAATCTAGTTTGCTTTTATAAAAATGTTCTTTAACTTCTATGATAAAACTGACTGCAAAATCTCACTTGGTAATCCAGTTTGGCTGCAAATGCTTTTGTATTTATTTATTTTTGTTATTTTTATTTTTTTGAGACAGAGCCTCAAGCTGTCACCCTGGATAGAGTACCGTGGCATCACAGCTCACAGCAACCTCCAACTCCTGGGCTCAAGCGAGTCTCCTGTTTCCGCCTCCCAAGTAGCTGGGACTACAGGCGCCCGCATAACGCCCAGACATTTTTTGGTTGCAGCTGTCATTGTTGTTTGACTGGCTTGGGCTGGAGTCGAGCACGCCGGCTCAGGTGTACATGGCTGGTGCCTTAGCCTGTTGAGCCACAGGTGCCAAGCCAATGCTTTTGTATTTAATTGGAATTTTCCCTGTGTTTCCTTAAGTTCCCACTTGTTTAGTCATAGATAATATAAAACTGAAATCCAAAGATTAATACCACCTCCAGAATCAATTTTGGAGATTTATATACTTTACCTCTTAACTCCTCTCCGGAATTCAAAGAGTTTTTGTCCCTCTGGAATGGAAAATACCCTAATCACGGTCCCCTGTGACAGGGAAAGAAAAAAAATGATTTTAGCTGAGTAAAAATAGATTTTTGCTATTTCTTTCACTCCTCAGACTACAAATGAACTGTGTGGTATGTTTTCAGCAACAGCTCGGAGCTGGGTCAACAGGGAGCCTATAAGTATGCTTCTCTGTGCCCGAACTCTCCAGGGGCCCCAAATATACCATGACCATGCTCCGGGCCACAGGCATACAAAGACACCCTGGGTTCTACTATTTACTCGCTATTAAAACTTCTCTTTCCAGCAACCTATTTTAACTTACTACGTATTCTAAACACTAATAGCCTTGAGGTCAAATGTGGAATATAATGCTGTTTAAACTATTAATAAAAACCTAGGCCAAGCCCTGCACAGCAGGAAGTACCGCCAAGCTCTGTGGTCTGAGGCGGCCTCTGGTGCCCACTGAGGTCCTTTCCTACCACTTTCAACTGAGTTACTGATCAAGAGATCCAATTGGTTGAATATTACTTAACCCTTAAAAAGGGTAAATCCACACTTATACAATGCTAAGACATATATAATACTAAGACAAAAGAAAATAAGAATACATGGTGTGCTGTAGTGCCTTGCTTTGAAATGAAGTAACCTAAAGATGCCAACTTTCCCTATCACTCCCTTATTTCCTTCTCCTAGATAAGTTAATAGGGATTTGTAGATGATGAGACAGAATGAAAACATCTGGGTGAATGAGATAACAGCCAAGAAAATAAAAATGAATAGGACTTTCAACATTTGAATATTAAAAGAGTATTACCAAATGACAATATTAAAACGGCATAAGAAATAAAAAGGAAACCTTAAATAAAACAGGTAGCATTTTAAATCTACAGTGTAGGAAGAATTATTTAACGTTTAAATATTTTAAAAATTCAAACCATTAAATATGAATTAGAGATCAAATATTTCACATCCATATATTAAAAAACCAAGGCAAAGGTTTTATCTTTTATAGTTTAAACTTTTTAATTGTTTAACGCCATATCTACCTCATAATACTAATTAAGAGATGATGACATTATTTGACTGCAAGATCCTTGAAAGTAGGATTAAGTCGTTTACCTAGGTGGGCCCAGAAGGACTGAGAAGGCAAGACACACTAATCTCACAAACTAAAAGGATTCTGTGTAAAAGCAAATCACGTCTTTGCTCTCTATAGCTTGGAACAAATGTATTCTATTTTTATTGGCCTTGAAATTTCATTTGGTGTTTTAGGGTCTTTTAAGCTAATAAAAAAAACTTAATGATGAGATGTTGATTAATCAGGAAATAATGCAATTTCATGGCCATTTCAATACCACCAAGGTAAAAGAAAGGGACAAGGTGATGCTGTGGTAGTCTAGCATGATCAGAAGCCAAGTCAGGCTTAGAGTCTAATCCCTTTGTCACTGCCCAACTGGGTGACCCTGGGTACATTACTTCACCTCTCTTGAGCTCTTGACATAAAATGGAAAACGTCTTCCTTGCTGATGGGGATCCAATGAGGTAACGAGGACAAAGGACCCAATATAACTCATGGCACAGAAGTCCTCCATAAATGGCAACACCATTCTAAAAGAACCTGGGTATGAAATTCCAGAACAAAGACCCATGCCAGAAAATTAAAGTGAGTCAACTTTTTAGTATATTTCATTTGGTTTGTAGGTTAGAAGGAGAGGTGACTTTGGGAGATTTAGAATTTCAGGTAGAAGCAAAATTAAATCAAAATCAAAGTCAAATTCCTCAGTGGGCAAGTGAAGAGCAAGAAGAGATAAAAAAAGGCAAGAGTGGAAGTTCCATCAAGTGGTGGAAGAAAAATTGAAGGAAAACCTTAAATAAAACAGGTAGCATTTTAAATCTGCAGTATAGGAAGAACAGAAAAAGAAAAAGAGGGAATGGCCATGTAAGAATAAGAGGCACTGCTGGTGTCTCAGGGGCTAAGGGCCCTGACCATTTTGCAAGGGAACAGGTGGTTTTGGGAGACCATGCCTCATTAACCCAGAAATTCTAAATAGAATCTCTTATGTTAATAATTAGAAATACACATAAAAGATGGGCAACATATTCAGAAACAATATAAATGTCCTAAAATGATAATGTTTAAGTAACTCACAATTGGATTTGTGCCACTACGTGTCATACAATACTATGTAAAGTGAAAGAGGAGGTAAGTTATACTGATAGTAGGATTCTAGTTTTGTTAGTGAATGAGAAGAAATATAATGGAATGTATTCAGATTAGCCGGAGAGTTGAAATAGGTCTTTACTCTTTTACATGTGAATTTTCTACCACCGCATGTTAGTTTCATAACCAAAAACCACACTAGGCAAGGGGCATGGTCACAAGTGGTGTTTCTATCTGCTCCATTTCTCCACACTCCACAGATGTGTTAGCTTCCTGATCACTGGTGTGATCTTTGCTTTTCTTTGAGTTGGCTGGTATAAAAACTTGTTTGTAACCTGGCTATGTGAAACAAACTGAAAAGTCTGTTGAACTTCTGAACTAGTCTTCTCCTGGGCTACAGCAGTCTCACCTTCTCAGAAGCAGTGGCAAGTTTAGTTCCACTTGCATCAAAAGCCAATGCTGCTAAAGGACTGTCATGAGCCGGGATCATGTTTGCAGCTCTCTGAAATGGGGAAACAATGAAACGTGAGTGAGGCGCAGTGGGAGCCTGTGCCCTATGCCACCATTTGGTCATTAGGCTAAAAAAACGCACTATGGGCGGCACCTGTGGCTCAGTGAGTAGGGTGGTGGCCCCATATACCAAGGGTGGCAGCTTCGAACCCAGCCCCCACCAAACTGCAACAAAAAAAAAAGCCGGGCTTTGGAGTGGGCGCCTGTAATCCCAGCTACTTGGGAGGCTGAGGCCAGAGAATTGCTTGAGTCCAAGAGTTTGAGGTTGCTGTGAGCTGTGATGCCCTGGCACTCTACTGAGGACGACATAATGACACTCTGTCTCAAAACAGCAACAACAAAACAAACCCCCCGGCAAAAAAAAAAACACACTATGGAGAGGATTGCTTAAGGCAAGGAGGCCAAAACCAGCCTGGACAACTAGTGAGACCTTGTGCATCACCAAACTAAAAAGTTAACAGTATGGTGGCACATGCCTGTAGTCTCAGCTGTTCAGGAGGATCACATGAGCCAGGAGTTCAAGTGAGCTATGATAATGCCACTGCTAGTCCAGGCAACACAGTGAGACCTCCTCTCAGAAAGGTATTAATAAATAAATCAATGAATAAAGAGCTACCCAAGTTAGAAAAGAATCCTTACCAAGTTAATCGTATCGAAGACCTGCACCTCGCCAATGGTTGCACTCCCTGGGTATGCCAAGTAACAATTGTCATTGTTTATTGACAGTGCACACAAGCCTGTGAATAATACCCAGAGAGCAAAATTCAAAGTCTGAGAGGATGTCCTTTTTGGTTGTTACATATAATTTAATTAACAAAGCATGTAAAAATAAAAAATAGCTCTGATATAACTTTGCATTTGTGTATTCAATTTCTGTACCCCTAAACCACCACCTTAGGTGACACCTATATCATGAATAGATTATAGGCCTTTGATCTGAAATGATCAGTAACTTCAAACTTGAAAGTTGATCAAACCAATGAGTTTACATGGTTCACAAGACCAGCATTAGTAGGAAGGAAGGTTGGTTTAAGATCAATACTTTTAAAATCCGTTTCATCTGTGGAACCTATAAAGAGAAAAAAGTGTCTCACCTATAGCTACCTTTAAAATGCAAAATCAGAAAAATGGAATTCTCTTCTTACAAATTAACTCACCTGCAGGGTTTGGAGGGGTCTCTCTAATCGTATGCAGTACCTTCATGTCCCGGATGTTGTGTATATATAGAGACTCTTCCAGGCATACTATCAGCCTCTACAAAGGAGAGGTGAAAGACAAAACCAAATATGAAGAAATATGCAGTACATCCATACCCCAATCTCTACTTAACAGACTCTTAAAGTGGTCTTCATTTCTTCTCCAACACCATGCAGACTGGGTATATGAGGTGCAGAGGATACAGAAGTTTCCACTACTACTCAAGTAGTCCAGAGCCCATAGCACCTGCTCCCTGCCAGTTCTACCAGAAATTTTAATAAGGTGTTTTAATTCAGTATTGTACAAACTAATAAAACTGCAGCTAAGAAAGGTATGCTTTGGATAGACTTAGTAAAGGTAAGCTGCTTTTAAAAACTGATGTTGAATGATGTACAGGTAAGACAAAGATAAAAATGTAGAGATTTTTTTTCCTGAGTCAGGTTCTCCCTCTGTCACCTAGGCTAGACTGTAGTGGCATCCTCACAGCTGTGAGCCTCTGCACTCAGGTAGGATTTTTAAAAAGCGCAAAATTTTGGCTGGGTGTGGTAGCTCACGTTTGTAACCCTAGCATTCTGGGAGGCCCACGCAGGAGGACTATTCAAGCTCAGAAGTTTAAGATTAGCCTAAACAAACTGAGACCCCATCTCTACTAAAAATAGAAAACTTGGCCAGGTATTATGGTGGGTGCCTGTAGTCCGAGCTATTTGGGAGACTGAGGTAGGAGAAATGCTTGAACCCAGGATTTGAGGTGGCTGTAAGCTAGGGTGACACCATAATACTCTAGCCTGGGGCAACAGAGTAAGACTTTGGTCTCAAAAGTATAAAACTTTATTTTGCACTCAAGATTATTTTTGCAAGTTGTTGCTCCATAGAAAATGAATATAAACTTGTAGATGACATATCAAGAGAATTTTTTTTTTTTTTGGTAGCAACAGTGTTTCATTTTATTGCCCTCTGTAGAGTGCTGTGGCATCACACAGCTCATAGCAACCTCCAACTCCTGGGTTTAGGTGATTCTCTTGCCTCAGCCTCCCAAGTAGCTGGGACTACAGGCGCCCACCACAACGCCCGGCTAATTTTCTGTTTTTGCAGTTTGGCTGAGGCCTGTTTGAACCCACCCCCTTCGGTATATGGGGCTGGCGCCCTACTCGAGGAGCCACAGGCGCCGCTCTCAAGAGGATTATTTATGCAAGAAAGATGTCTTAGCACGCACATAGTGCTGCATTAGATGGACATGAATGTACATTCGTATGTTTTCTGGGTTGCAACCATAATTGTTGTTTGGCGGGCCGGGCTGGATTCGAACCCGCCAGCTCAGGTGTACTTAGCCCGCTGAGCCACAGGCACCGAGCCAACATTCGTATGTTTTCTTTTTTTTTTTTTTTGAGACAGAGCCTCAAGCTGTCACCCTGGATAGAGTGCTGTGACATCACAGCTCACAGCAACCTCTAATTCCTGGGTTCAAGCGAGTCTCTTGCCTCCGCCTCCCAAGTAGCTGGGACTACAGACACCCGCCACAATGCCCGGCCATTTGGGGGTTGCAGCCGTCATTGTTGTTTGTCAGGCCCAGGGTGGATTCGAACCCGCCAGCTCAGGTGTACGTGGCTGGTGCCTTAGCCCGTTGCGCCACAGGCGCCGAGCCCATTCGTATGTTTTCAACGTAAAAATGTTCATGGTACTATGTCCTATAATTTCTCATTTTAACCATCTTTGTCAGTTAACAGACCAATTCCCAGTTTTAATCACGTACATTAGGGGGCCTGCACTACAACTACTTTGTCTAGTTACCCCATCTCAGCACTCAGCTCTGGCTGTAACAGCATGCTACCAAACACATTCTGTACCAATGCTTATTCCACTGGCCCTGCTTAGCACACTGCTGTGAATAGAAAGTGATGAAGGATCTTGTGGACAGTGCTATTATTCTGTGAGCCAGGATAAGCCAGGAGGCAGTCTCAGGAAATAAATTCCAGTGCTATTTACTGACTCTCTACTTTGTGCCAGATATTCTTGTTAGTTTTGGGGAACATAAAGAAAAATAATAAATCCTTCACCTTAAATTAAAAGCTACATTAACAATTTAAAAAAGGAAAAGAATCTGACAGGTTTTTAAAAATAACATTTATAAAGGCAAAGGAATATAGTTAAGTTAAAAGCCATGCTATCAACCCTAAGGATGATCAGACGAATGCTTGCATGGAAATAGTCCAGCAAAGGCAAGGGCATCAACAGGATGTTTCACGGAATGGTCTGGGCAAAGCTGGTATGACAAGAAAACAGAAGAGCAGGGTGGTAGACAGAAGGATTAGTGGCGAGCAACATGGGGGCAGGCAACACCAAGGTGGCTGAGATGGGGCGTCACTCACCTGCCTGTTGAGCTTCACAGCCAGTATCGTGTTGGAGTAGCTGTAGTTGCAGATCTCGGTTCCCTTCTTAAAGTGGCAAACCTTTAGCTTCCTGGGGGCTTTGAGGCTAACGATGGCTACTAAGCTGCTTGAGAACAATCTTTCTACAATGCACACATCTTCAGTATCAG
>CAUYON010037019.1:0-10336 GCA_963573935.1 Arctocebus calabarensis | reverse complement strand
CTCAAGCTATCACCCTGGACGGAGCGCTGTGGCATCACAGCTCACAGCAACCTCCAACTCCTGGGCTCAAGCGAGTCTCCTGTCTCTGCCTCCCAAGTAGCTGGGAATACAGGCGCCCGCCACAGCGCCCGGCCATTTTTTGGTTGCAGCCGTTATTGTTGCTTGGCGGGTCCGGGGGCTGGATTCGAACCCACCAGCTCAGGTGTACGTGGCTAGCGCCTTAGCCCGTTGAGCCACAGGCACCGAGCCTATTACTATTATTTTTATTAACAATAAAACCATTTACTTATAATTCTGTTTCACATTTCTGTATTTTCATGTTAATTTCTAAGTTTTTATCCACTTAAGTTTTCAAGCCCAAACCACGGCTTCTACTAATTATCCTTCTGTCTTAGAGACGTGTTCAAGTTCTTACTGAGTCTGTTATACCAACATAAAACTTAATGTCACGATAAAGCCTGAAATATCATCACAGTTACATCCCCAAAGAAGTGAACATCTGGAAATGATTCAAAACAATAACATTTTAGAATAGTCTGCAAAACTCTCAGCTGCACAGCTATGCTTCCTTTTTATTGGAACTTAGTAAAAAACTTGGCGGTTTACACATTTGGATAAGGATGGAGAAAGGCATGTCGAGAGAAAAGTGTCCACGTGGGACCTGAGAAACACACACACATGTTCACTCAGAAAACAATCTCCAGTTACCAGACAGGGAGTCGATAATGGTGCTTCCCAAATGTGAAGGAACAAAGCACATGCTTTTTATCCCTTTAAATTGATGCTTACAATATTTTTCCTAACTTACCTTTATAAACATATACCTTCCAGAAGGAATTACAGATCTAGTGAGGTACTGTACAACAAATGAACTGACAGGGACCATCCAGTAGTTTATAAGACACAATCAGACAGGACGTGTCCAGACCAGAGTTATCTTCACTACCTGTCACTGTCTGGGCACATTCACAACAATTCTGTTTATGGTTTATGTGTGTGTGCCCTTCGTAAGTTACACCTACTCCTAAACATAAAAGTGCCTAACAGATGTGAGTGGAGTCCACAATTCCATGCTTACAACTCTGATGTCATTATTACTAACAATTAGCCTTGCATAAGGTATGACCGCACTGACCCATCTGTGGTCGCTGCTAGTGACAGATGAAAAATCTCATCTATAAATGCTCTTCCTTGTGCAGTTGAGCCAAATAGTCTCCTTAGGTTTCTACAGATGTAATTTATTTGCATAATTTCTTTCCTCTTTTTTTTTTTTTTTAAATAGCAGAAGAAACAATGCATCTGTCTAAGTGCTTTGGTATGTGTGCCTGGTTAATATTTCCAGTTTCAATGCTTCCTGAAAGGAAGTCATTCAAAGTGTGTTATCTAAACAACTCTAATAGGTCTAATCCAGGAAACTATCAGGGGTGTACTTTTACTGTTCATCACAGTACTCAGAATTAATACTCCATGGACGAGAAACGTTTTAAAACAATGATATAAATTTATATGCACACACACGTTCTTTCACTCTGAAGGTTCCGGCAACAGGGTATCTATTCTCTAACAGTAGTTCTAAAGATCAAACATGTAACAGAGGTTAAAATTCTAAGTCTTCAGTAAAAATCAGGATTGATCTGATTGATACCTAGATTAACTAAATAATTTTTGATTAATGCTCCACTCTGATCCTCCCAATTCAAATTTTCTAACTCCTTTGGGAAAGTGGCAGAAAATGAGAACGAAAACACATTAAAAGTTAAGACAAATGTTAACCCAGAGAGGTGGTATCTTCTCTCTTTTTCTTCTGTTAACAAATCAGGAAATAGGACAAGAATGACAAGAGGTCATGATTTAACCTAGGACAGTGCTGCAGAGGGCTTGCCAATGGAAGTTTTTTGGAGGAGGTCTCAAAACCTCAGATGATAAAAAAAAGCACTGAGCTGTCTTCAAACACTGAAATAATTAACCTCACAATTGTACCCAATTCATCATTCTGAACGAATCTTGAAAATAAAGAAGACATCTGACTCACCCAAAGGAAAACAGGCACTTTTCAAAAAGCAGAAAATAAAAATTGGCTACATCAAAATCCAATCTTCATTTTTAAAATTCCTTTTTACATCTGACAAAATTCAGGTTGCGTAGGAACCAACAATTTCTGACCTTTCTGGAATAAGGCCAAGAACAAGCCTCCAAAAATGGGATGTTGCTCATGTTAGGGATTATGGAAAAAGCCTGTAAGGTCCTTAATTTAATGTACTTAAGCCTATCTAATCAAAACTCTATCACATGTGGCTACCAATTTCTAGTCCATGGGAGAAGAGAAGTGGAAATTAAAACCAGAAATAGGGACTGTTAAGGTAGGTATTTTAATAAACACAAGAGGGAACAAACAAAAATATTAAAAATGAGACTACAAAACACCAAATCTTCAGGTTTTAGGGTCTCTCCATATAAAGGCAAAGGTTGTGCTCATCTCAAGAGGTACTGAGTGCCTCAATAAAATATGGAACAGGAGTTGATATTTACATTCTGTTCAAGTAACCTCTTTGAGATGTTAGAAAAGTACACTGTAAGATACTGAAAGAAAATTATAATCATTTGGGATAGAATCTTGTTAAAATTCATAACTACCCCTCAAAATTGGTGAGCTAGAATCACTCAACCTCTAATGGCTCCAGAGAGGAGGTAAAATGTTGGAGCAAATGATCCCTAGTCATTGTGAAAAATCACAGGAAAAACCCCTTGATGTCCTTATAAACTTAAGACATAGGAGATTCCTTTTCTGAATTATGGAGACGAAACTATTTAATCCAGAAATGTGGTTACAAACGAACTGCACTCTGAAAACAAAACATATCAAGACAACAAGAAAAAACCGCAAAGGATACTAAATGTTTCAGTACTCCTATTTTGTGTTACTTTCCAGGTCAATCACGGGATGGCCAATGTGTGCAGAATAAAGTCTACTAATAAGCTGTCTCTGCATTTTAAAAAGACATGAATGATCAGGAAGAGAGAAGAGGACAAACAATTACGACAACAGTAGAATTACAGGTAGCCAAAAATCTCTCCATTAACGTGTTTTCAAGGCCCTGCCGGTTGTTCTGTTTAAATGAATACAGCAAGTACCATGATGTGTTTTATCTGTTAACTACCATACCTACTGAAGTAAGACACAGTCTAACTGGTCAGCAGAGGGGGAAGACCTTCACCTCCTCAGTACTTTTTCAGATGGCAACTTTACAAAGAGTAAACTAGTATGTTAAGATACAATACACACAGATAGCCTCAAATTTACAACTTGAGAAAACATTGGCTCATTTTCGGTAACCCGGAAGCCTTGGAAGAAATTCTAAGTTCAGCGTCAATTTGCATTAACCATCTTAAACCTTAGAATTCATGCTTACATATTAAGCAATGCATTTTCGCCATGTCAGTGTATGTTTAACACTGCATCAAGCCACGATGTAGGGGCCCAACTCTAGTCTTACATCTCTATTAATTCTTTAAAAATTCTGGGTTAATGCTTCACAGAGATATTTTTGAAAATTAGATACTGCATGGAAACTGATAGAAAACATCAAGGTAAGTGGCAGGATTTTAATTTTTAAATACTGGCATCATACTCTGGTATAAATAAGATATTGCATAAAATTATCCAAATTCTCTGTATCAGATCAAAAGTGTTTTGGAAATACAAGTAAGTTAGGATCTTGGCTATGTATTATATAACATACAGTAATTATTAAACACGTTTATTTACAATTTTAAAAAAGAAAATGAATTAAAATGTGTAAGCTCTTTTGTCAGAGTGGAAGTATATTCTGATCAGTTTGGGGTCTTACCTCAGATCCATAGAAAGGATGGGATGGAGAAGAAAGATGAAGGGGACTGGACTGAATTAGGAGACCTGGTTTATGGGCTAGGTTTTACTGCTCTGTAGTTTGTGAATCAATGTCAGCTAACATAGCTGTTTCTTAGTTTTTCATATTTGTTTAAAAAGGGGAGTAGGATTAGGTGATGCCTAAGGGGTTTCCCACATGTAAAATTCGATAATTATAAAAACTCAAAATCTGTAAATTTCCTAGTCCTGCTGGATTATGTATAGTATTTTATTATTTTACTCTTGGTCACATTTTCTTGGCATTGAGAAGCTTAGCTATTAAGTTCTCCGAACCTTACACGATTTTTCCCCCATTTAAAAAAGGTACTTCTAGGTGTATTTAGACAATGGAATACTATTCCAGACTTTAAAAGGGGGAAAATTATGTCATTTGCAGCAACATGGATGAACGTGGGGAGAACTATGCTGAGTCAAAAAAGCTTGGTGTGGAAAGTCTGCACGGTCTGTGTGTGGAAGTTTGAAACATTTAACTCAGATGCAAACAGCAGAATGGTGGTTACCAGAGGCCAGGAGAAAAGGGAATGAGGAGTTAGTGGTCAAAGGGTACATGCTCCAGTTAAATTGAGAGGGAAAAAATACACATTTGAGGCAATGGATGTGTTAATTAGCCTGACTCAGTCATTCCGCATTGTACTCCTGTATCATAGCATCACTTTACATCCCAGAAACGTATACTATTAGAATCTGCCAATTAAAAAAAAACCTCCTCCCCACACTCTAGTGGCTGTGCCATGAGGTGATGACACCCCCGCCCCCAGCAGGTGTCAAAGCCAGGAATCAGAAGCTGATATGCAGGTGACAGGGCTGTCAGCTCAGCTCCTGCCCCAGACCACGTGGCATGGAAACAGTTCTGCAGGTCTGGGTAGGCAGAGGCAGACTCACTCCAGTCTCCCTGCAATCTCACATTCCTCGGTGGGTCACTTTCCCTAGCTGAGACAATGCAAACGTGTTATTTTGCCCCTGGGGAAATCTATGCGGGGGTGGAGGGGGGACAGCTGAAAGTGTGGCTCTTACTAGCTGAAATGAAAATAGCAACATTATAACATACAGAGTAGGGTATCTGGGCTCAGTCAGACTTGAGAGCAACGCTTTTGATGTAGAAAGGTTCTGGGCTATGGCAGTGAGGACAGGGTGCCTGGGACTCAGCACCACATCAAAACTGCCCTCTTCCCTCCGTCCACACGTGTCACTGTCAAGACAGGACTTAATTAAAACTTAATTTGTTAGTCATTCTGATGGCAGAAAGTGCATGTGTGAGAAAATTTCTCATCAGTACTGGGCTGGGTTTGGAAGACATTTAAAATAATTCATTAGATGTTGGGGTAATAAAGTCTCCAAAAAAAGTATTTGAAGTGAAGGGGCATTTTGAAACAACAATAACAACGAAAACCAGCACTGGCTATGCACTGAGTTCTTAATAATAAGACGGTGAGTGTAAAGTATCAGATGAAGAACATGTGAAATAATCTGTGGTGGGAATTTTTGTTTTCAAAATTAAAGTTAATTCTGTATGATTTTGTGCTCTGAATGAATAATTGGCAAACTTTTTCTCACAAGTCTAGGCAGGAATAATTTTAGGTTCTAGGGGGCACACTGACTCTGTTGTAACTACTCAACTACACTGTTGCAAGCTGCAAGACAAAACATAAACAAATGGATGTGGTTTGTTTCTAAAAATACCTTATTTACAAAAATGGGCAACTTGTCCACAGGCCATAGCACCACTTCCCGTACTAGACATTTGCAAAGGACTTTGTTCTGCTTACTTCTCAGAAGAAATCTATCACTCCCATTTTGCAGGTGAAGATGGTGGGCTGAAGGGGTCATAGGATCTATCTGTTCATTGTCACAGTCAATGCTCAGAGCTGAGGTCCGAATTCAGCTCTAAGAGAAGAGCTTAGAGCCACTGCGTGGTCAGATTTGCACTTTAGATCATGGTTGCTTACAGAAAGAGATGTGGCTTGAAAATTGTTAGTGTAGCTGTTTTTATTACTAAAAGGTAGAGGAATAGGTCTTTATTTGTGATGACCAACTCAAAAATAGTATACTCTGCTCAACTCTGGATGTAAACATGAGAATAGAGATTGTTGATAAAACTAAAAGAGATAATTAAGAGAGAAAAAAGCGACACATACATATGTAAGAAAAATGGGAAATTATAGCTAAATGTATATTTACAAAATATTTATTACAAAATTTTTCTGTATGTTGAGATATAAATATAAAAATATTAAAATATAACACAGAATATGAGTTTTTAAATTTTTCCTATGTATGGTGACCTTTCAGGCACTCAATAGTTAAAAAAAAAAATCTGCAGGCACGCAAGTAAACAAAAATGGAAATTCTTGCCATGAAAACTAAAAATCAAATGGATAAAAGAAAAATGTGTGAAAGAAGCAGGCAACTGGTGTTCTAAACACATGGAGTAAGTTTAGCTTTGCAGGGACTGGAGATTACACAAATGATCTGTGAGAAGTAACCTGCCTATGTAATATCTTTTTACTTTATTGACCCTCTCATCTCCCATTTTCTGTTCCTACCATGTCGTTCAGCTGCTCACTGGAATGGACATATACAGATCTGAAAACAGAGCTGCTTCCGTTATTTTACAGATTACTGCCTAAGTTCAGTTTCAAGCGTTTCCCATACCCTGCCATCACCTCCTGTTCTCACGCACTTCCTCAACCCTATCTACTTCAAAAGTTCCTCAGCCCCATCAGGATCCAGAGTTCACTGGGGCTATACTTCTTGTATTCTCACTTCTTCAGTGAGGAGCCCCGGCTGCCTGCCGCTCCAGGGCATGGCCCATGCTCATCTCTGTCAGCTGGAAGCTGCCACTCTGAATAAACCCAGTTCTCAGCATCCAGGCAGCTGAGAGTGGGTGGAAGAACAAGAGGATGGTGATTAGTGATCTCACTTGAAACTTAACCTGGACAAAGGCCCACCCACTGCACCATCTTGGTTAACTTACTTTCCAGGTCTCTGAGCTGATCATTATTCCCTTTCTGTTAAGGCTACCAATAGCCTCCATCTCGCTACATTCAACGGTTGTCACATGACTCCATTTCTAAGTAGCATTTAACACAGCTGCTCCTTCCTCCTTGTAACTTGGCTTCTGGGACACTACGTGCTCCTGGTTGCCCTTGTACCTCACTGCTAAGCTCATCTTCTCCTCTTCTAGATCCCTAAATGCTAGGGCTTCCCAGGGCTCAACCTTTAGGGCTCCCCTCTTTTCTATAGGTGAAAAACCCTAAAACTCTAGGTTAGGGTTTCTCAGCCTTGGCAGTACGGACATTTTGGGTTGGATGATTCTTTGCTGTGGGGGCCTAACCTGTGTATGTAGCATTTTTAGCAGCACTCACTAGATGATGGTGACATTCTCCACCCCACAGTCATTACATTGCCAATGTTTTCTGAGGGACAGAATCACTCCGGGGTTGAAAACCACAGGTGTGCATAAACTCAATTACACCCATGGCTTTAAATGTCTTCCCGAAGATGATGAGCTTCAAATGTGCACTCCAAGCTCCAGACCTGCATATCCACTGTCTTCTTGTTGCCTCTACTTGGAGACGAGCACTGCCATGCTGGAGATAGTGTGTATTTTACTGTCTGCTTTTCCTACTAGACTATCCTCTCCATGCAGTCAGGGACTTGGTATTTACTGTTCACCCCCAGTGTCTAGAACAGAGCTTGGCATGTAGTAGGCACTCAAAGCATATGGCTGGGTAAAAACACTTCATGCATTGAGTGAGCGCGAGCTCCAGGTCAGTCAGTTAAACACATTGAGGCATCTTTTAAAGACAAACTTTAATTTCAAGTTAAAAAGAATGCTTCAGTTTAAAACAAATGAGTAAATAGTATTCATTTTACCCATTAAATTCATTTAGTTAGAATTTTACTACAGTTTGGGAAGGAAACTAGAACCAGTAATATTCTTTCAACACTTCTGCTCTGCTCTGTATTCTTAATAGGATTAATTTCAATTTGGACTTGTAATATACACATGAATATATACAGATATATATTTATTGTAAACAATAATTATGTCTTTTGACTATCATCGTGCCAGACAGCTATCAATCCTTACCTGCCAAAAGCTCTTCAATGGTTTATCCTTTTGGTCTAATTTATGCAATGTTTGAAGTAGAGGGCAAAATTTTCTATGGATGTCTGCTATTTTTTAAAAAACTACTTCCTGGCAAATAGCTACATTTATGAGAAAATAGTTCTGTTTTTCATTTTTTTCTCCTTTTCCATGAGAAGTAATAACTTTCTTTACCCCTCTTAGTTATCACATGGAGAATATAATCCAGTCTACTTTTAATTAAAGAAGACTATGACTTCCAACATTTATTTTTTGGCCCAGATAGTATCCAGACAACTTTACCATAACTCTCCTCAGTTTATTTATTTACTTGGGTGTTTATTTACTAAGTAAGAAAGCTTTTATGTATTTCTTTATTTAAATTTCCTGAGGTTCCTATAACAACCCTTCCTTGAAGAAAACTGAATAATGTCTTAACTTAAGCTGGAAGTGATAGCATCTTAAAACGTTATAAGTAATAGACTAGAAATATTAAATATTCATGTTTACACAGCATGCAACTCAACCCAATTCCAATTAGCTTTGTGGATGCAATAAGCTCACATTTAACACACTTTTCTGTGCCTTTGAATTTCTTTTCTGTTTTTTTTTTGAGATAAGAGTCTCAAGCTGTCACCCTCAGTAGAGTGCTGAGGGGCCATAGCTCACAGCAACCTCTAACTCTTGGGCTTGCCTCAGCCTCCCAAGTAGCTGGAACTACACTTACCACAATGCCTGCCTATTTTTTGGTTGTAGTTGTCACTGTTGTTTGCCAGGCCTGGGCTGAATCAAACTTGCCAGCCCCAGTGTATATGGCTGGCACCCTCACTGCCGAGCTATAGGTGCGGAGCCAGTGCCTTTGAGTTCTTACATGATATCTTTATCAAACACACTTTAAGGAATATCCTCAGTGATGGTATTCTGCTTAAAAAACAAAGAACTCTATCAAAATGTGTGAGTTTGAGTACTACCCTTTTAATCGTTGCTGATTTAAAACAAAGTCACAAAATCCACCAAAAAAGTTGTTAGAGACATCTTTTAAAAAATATTGGACATAAATAATATGTGATAAAAGATGGAATGTTAAATTTTAATACTAAATAAAATTTTTAAAAATCATAGAAAATGTTATTCCTGATGTCTTATCATTAGCAAATTAATATTTTTAGAAAACAGTTCAGAAGTATTAACTTTCCTTTCTAAACAACTTTGCTTTATTAAACTAATTCTAAGTATACTAAGTTTTAAGAATAGATTTAAATCATATTACCAGTGGAATAGGATTTGATTAATTTCTGGCCAACGAATCTTGGTAAGTTTAAAAAGGGAGAACATGTTCTCACCAATTTTCAATGTAAAGGAATGCACATCATCGTAACAACATAGATTCTGGGGATGCTGAGAGAGTTAAAAATTATACGTATTTTTGTAGCTAAGCATAATTTACTTAGCAAAGATTTTATAAAATATAAAACCTCACTCATCTTACTAATAAAACAAAAGAAAGTGAGACCACAGCAGATGTATTTAAGAATTGGAAAGAGAAATTATTTGGCTTAGGCAATAAAATGGGCAGAACCATGTCTCCACTAAGGAGGCTGTCTTGGTAATTTGTCATCTTTCCTGAAGAGCGTGGGTGGAATGACTCACCCACATTGGCACTGTTGCAATTCTTAGGCCAAGAGACCAAGTAGTTTGTTTTTCACATAGAGTGATTTCTAAGAAACAGGACTCTTTCCCGAACCCCTAAATCTTGAAATGTTCAGAGAACATGACTTAGCTGGACTCTGGATTGAAATGAAGTTAAACAGAAAATCCTTTCAACATGAACACTTTCTAAAATGTTTCAGGAGTGTTGCTGAAATGCAGTGGATCTGCAGGCACTAAAATTGGACCTAGCTGGTGGTTTGCTTCTCTCCAGTCTGTCCTTCTTCAACAGCAAATCGGTCACAGGAGCTTGCTCAACATGCAGAAGGGCACGGCACTGTCTCTACAGCAAACCCACAGCCAATATTGTATTGAATGGAGTTAAATTGAAATCATTCCCATTTAGATCAGGAACCAGGCAAGGTTGCCCATTGTCCTCATTGCTCTTTAACATTGTAATGGAAGTTTTAGCCATTGCAATTAGGGAAGAAAAGGCAATCAAGGATATCCACATAGGATCAGAAGAGATCAAACTTTCACTCTTCGCAGACGATATGATTGTATATCTGGAAAACACCAGGGTTTCTACTGTGAAGCTCTTAGAAGTGATCAAGGAATACAGCAAGGTATCAGGCTACAAAATCAACATTCATAAATCAGTAGCCTTTATATACGCTAATAACAGCCAAGCC
>CAUYON010037016.1:0-46033 GCA_963573935.1 Arctocebus calabarensis | reverse complement strand
TTAATTTTCTGAATGATTCTTTTGCTTTCAATTTCATTTATCTCTGATTTAATTTTGGATTTTTCTTTTCTTCTGCTGGGTTTAGGCTTAAATTGTTCTTCTTTTTCCAATTCCATAAGATAGCTTGTGTGTTTGTGGATGTGCTCTCTTTCTGTTTTTTGAATGTAGGCATCTAAAGTGATAAATTTTCCTCTCACGACTGATTTTGCAGCATCCCACAGGTTTTGGTAGCTTGTGTCTTTATTGTTGTTATGCCCAAGGAAGTTAATGATTTCCTCTTTTATTTCTTCCTACACCCAACTGTCATTCAGCATAAGGTTATTTAATTTCCATGCCTTTGTGTGGGATTGATCGTTTTTGTTGGAGTTGAGTTCCACCTTTAGTGTCTTGTGGTCTGAGAAGATACAAGGTAAAATTTCAATTCTTTTGATACTGTTGAGATTTGTTTTGTGTCCTAGGATATGATTAATTTTGGAGAATGTTCCATGGGGTGAGGAGAAGAATGTATATTTTTTATCTTCAGGATGGAGTGTTATATACATCTATCACACACAGTTGTTCTAGGGTCTCATTTAAGTCACTTATATCTTTGTTTATTTCTGTTTAGAGGATTTGTCCAGCTGTGTAAGAGGAGTGTTAAAGTGCCCTGTTGTTATGGTGTTATAAGATATCATATCGTAAGATCTGTTTCAAGAATCTGGGAGCTGGGTGGCACCTGTGGCTAAAATAAGTAGGGCACCAGCCCCATATAACAGGTGGTGGAGTCAAACCCATCCCTGGCAAAAAAAAAAAAAAAAAAAAAAGAATCTGGGAACATTGAAGTTGGGTGCATAAATGTTTAGAATTGAAATGTAATCTTGTTGTATTTTTCCCTTGACCAATATGAAATGACCATCTTTGTCTTTTTTGACTTTAGTTGCTTAAAATCTACATGTATCTGAAAATAAGATTTCAACCTCTCTTTGGTTCTGAATTCTGTTTGCCTGAAAAATTGTCTTCAAACCCTTAACTTGGAGTTTTAGTTTGTCTTTTGAGGCTAGGTGTGTTTCCTGATGACAGCAAATGGATGGCTTGTGTTTTTCTGTCCAATCAGCCAAGTCTATGCCTCTTCAGTGGAGAATTAAAGCCATTAACATTTATTGAGATCATTCATAAGTGTGGTAATGTTCTATTCATCTTATTTTTGTGAAAGTCCATTGCTTAGTTTTATCTTTTGCATCATTGTGGAAGATAGGTTTCTGTCCTTTAATTTCTTGGTGCTTACTTTGCTGGTGGTCCATTGAAATGGTCAGTGTGTAGAATAAGTTGAAGTATTTCCTGTAAAGCTGGTCTTGTGTCAAATTTCCTCAATGTTTGCATACCAGTAAAAGGTTTGATTTCTCTGTCAATTTCAAAGCTTAGCTTAGCAGGATATAGAATTCTGTGCTGGAAATTGTTCTGTATATGTAGATTAAAGTTGGATGACCATTGTCTTCTGACTTAAAAAGTTTCATTAGAGAAGTATGCAGTCACCCTGATGGATTAGCCCCTGTTGGTCAATTGGCCCTTACTCCTGGTTGCTTGCAAAATCATTTCTTTCGTCTTGACTTTGGACAGGTTCATCACAATGTGTCTTGGAGAAACTCTATTTGAGTTGAGGTGACCTGGGGTCCTATATCCCTCTAAAATGAGTGTGTCAGAATCTTTGGTGATTTGGGGGAAATTTTTATTTATAATATTCTCTAGTGTGGCTTCCATTCCTCTTGGGCATTTTTCTTCCCCTTCTCGTATACCTATAACTCGTATGTTTGGACGCTTCATGAAACCCCATAATTCTGTCTCTTCTGTCAGTGACTGTTCTGCTCTCTCTCTTTTTTTCTGCCTCTTTAACTATCTGAGTTATCTCAAGAGCTTTGTCGTCTACCTCTGAGATTCTTTCTTCTGCATGGTCTAATCTGTTGTTGATACTTTCTTTTGTATCTTTAAGTTCCCTAATTGACTGCTTCAATTTCTTCAGCTCTGCTATATCCTTTCAATATTCTTCATATTGTTCATCTCTTATTTGCTCTTGTTTTTGGATTTACTTTTGGTTATTTTCCATTTTATCAGCAATTTCCTTCATTATTTTCTTCATTGTTTTCATCATTTGTATTTTAAATTCCCCTTCTGTAATTTCTAACATTTCTTTATAGGTGGAATGCTCTACAGTAGCTACCTCAATGTCCCTTGGGGGGATTGCTCTTGACTGGTTTTTCATATTGCCAAGATTTTTCTGCTGGTTCTTCCTCATGAGTGTTTTCTTTTATCTGTTTCCTTGCCCTAATTTTCCTTTCACTTCCTCTTGCTCTTTAAGTTACCATGCCTCTGGCCTAAAGTTTTGAGGAGTCCAGTTCTCCACTGTTTTTGTCCCCCTCTTGGGTCCACAAGTCTCTTACTTTCTTCCTCTGTCCCCAAAGGGATGTTTCTGGGCAACTCCCACCAGCCAGAGATGGCTGGAATCTTCTCTCCCCCAGTCCAACTTATTTTTAAATTCATAAAGTGGAAATGGTCATGAACATCTTCATTCTCTTTGTCTTCACTCTGAGCAGGCTAAGCAGGAAGAGGAGGATAGTTTGGTTTTGTTGTCTCAGAGATTTCAGAGTTGGAAGAAAATCTGTGTAAGTGGACCCATGTAGTTCCAACCTGTGTTTCTCAAGGGTCAACTGTAGTCTTTTGTGTAGTATAACAGATGGAGTGTTCAGTCAAGTGGCAATAGATTCCTCTCAGGTTCTAGACCTGGTAACATCAATAAAACTGATATAGGGTGGGTGGCACCTGGCCTGCCGAGGGGAGGACCTGTCTGGATTCCTGTGTCTCCTCCCTACAGCAGTTGGTGCAGTGGCCAACCTCAAGACTTTAATTTTAAATCTATGATAATCAGTGTGATATCAGCATAAAGATTGAACAGAACAGAATGTTCAGAAACAGAACCAACAGATTTTCAATGAAAGTTCAAATGCAATTCAGTGAAGAAAGGATAGTGTTTAAAGTAAATAATATCTATACACACACAAGGAAGCCCCGTTCCTTGCAGTGTGCATAAAACGTAACTCAAAATGGATCATAGACCTAAGTGGAAAACCACAAAACTTCTAGAGGAAAACAAAGGAGAAAATTTTTATGACATTAGCTAGACAAAAATTCCTTAGTGTGCCATCAAAGGCACAATCCAGTAAAGAACATAATAAATTCAACTTCAAACTTAAAAACTTCTGCTCCTTGAAGGACAGTCTTGAGAATGGAAAGGCAAGCTAAGTACTTAGAGAAAGGAGTTGTAAATCATATGTCTGATAAAGGACTTACAGCTAGAATATACAAATTCTCCAAATTGAATCATAAGAAAACAACATTTAGCAATGTGTTAAGATAGCAAATTATCTGTAGGTATACAGATAGCAAATTATCACATGGAAAAGAAAATGGAAAATAAAATCATAATAAGATGCCTCCATACACCTACTAAGATATAGTCAAGAGAGAGGTTGCAATGGAAGATAGGACAGGGAGAGGCCGTGCTGCTGGTTTCAATGGCTAGAGAAGGAGGCCATGCAGCAAGCAATGCAGGCAGCTTCCAAAGGAAGGGAATGAATTCTCCAGAACCTTCAGAAGGAATGCAGCTGGGTCAACACCTTGATTTTAGCTCAGTGAAACTTGTATCAGATGTTTGACCTCCAGAGTTACAAAAATTTGTGTAGTTTTAAGCCACTAAACTTGTGGTTATTTGTTATGGTAGCAATAGAAAACTATTATAGTTCAGTAAGAATCCTTAAACACGCAAAGAAATTATTCACATATGGTTGTCATAAAGATAGAATGACCTTTCAAAATCCCCTTAGAAAGTGGAGTGACTATAGTTTTGTGTTGCTTTTTGATCCAGCAGTCACTAGTCACATGTGGTGGCGGATATGGCCATTGTGACTGAGGAAGTGAATTTCTGGTTTCATATAATTTCAATTAATTTACATTTAAATTTGAAAACCAATACTAGGTGGTGCCTGTAGTTCAGTGGGTAGGATGCCAGCCACATACATGGAGGCTGGCGGGTTCCAGCCCAGCATGGGTCTACCTACTAAACAACAATGACAACTTGTTGACAACCAAAAAAATAGCTGGGTGCCAGTAGTCCTAGCTACTTGGAGGCTGAGACAAGAGAATCATTTAAGCCCAAAAGTTTGAGGTTGCTGTGAGCTGTGATGCCAGAGCACTCTACTGAGGGTGACATGGTGAAACTCTGTCTCAAAATAAATAAATAAATAAAAATAAAAACCAATAGTTCAATTATTGGAAAATTATGAAATATTTTTGAACAACTTGGGTTTGTGAATGTAATTTTCCCCCCGTACATTTTATGAAATCTGTACACAGATCAAGAATTTCCAATTAAAATTTAGTGTCTAAATGAGATGTGCTGTAAGTATAAAAAGAATGCAAATTATCTCATTAATAATTTGTATAATGATTACATGTTAAAATAAAATATCTTACATATATAAAGATCAATAAAATATACTGTTAAAAATTCTATCACTTGTTTCTTTTTACTTGTAAAAATGGGGCTATTATAACATTTTTAATTACATATTTGGCTCATTATATTGCTATTGGATGGTGCCATTCTAGATTTTTCCTACGTTTTTATCACCTTTTCCATGAGGATGAAAATCCAAGGAAGGGCAAAAAGACTGCCAGAAGACTGAGAAAGGAGGAAAGGGACATTTTTAATCTTCATTCTAAAATACACCTCAAGGTTACAATGCTTGAGTCTTATTTTCAAGAATAAATTACATTTCAACATATTTCAGGGGCCATCCAAATTTTCCTTCTGCACAATAATTTAATTCCATCCAATATTGTTTGCACTATCTGACCCACTGGCTAAAGTTCCTTTAACATTTTTCAATTAAATAGATTAATTTCTGCAATAGGATATGATTGTATAAGCCTTTAGCAAAATATATTTTTTTAGTTTAACATTTTAAAAAGTATATCTTGGTTTGATACAAAGAGAAAAAGACAACTAGCTTTTTCATTCCATTAAAAACCTAAATGTTACACTGAACCTTTAATAAATCCCAGTGTACAAATGGTGTAAGCATTGTGATCTGGTTGGATTCATTAATGCTCACTAGACCAGAGAAATGAATTTAATTTTTTAGGTTGAATTTCAACAGCGTTTAGACACAGAAATCAATGATAGGAAAGTGTCATAGGTGAACGGTTGGGCTTTGAAGATGGGGTGATAGCTGGAACCCAGTTCTTTGGGATTTGAGTTGAATAAGAAACCAATAGTGTGAACTGGACTCCCTCACAAGTATTGTTTTTGTTAAGCCACAACTGCTCATTCTATACGCAGCTGTTCGACCCACGTCCTGAGATTCTGGTGACTGGATTGTTAGATAAAACGCAGAAAGTCCAGCTCAATTTGAATTTCAGATAAACAACGAAATTCTGTATAAATAATAATAAATGGGGCAACCCAATTTGGTGGCCTGGCCAATCAGAATGTCCTACTTACTCTGGGCTTCATAGGTGGACCTGTGACTCAGACTTGACCAATCACAGAATTCCTATTCTCTCTGAGTTCACATTGATTGGTCTAAGGCATAGGATTTGTCCCAAGTAAAGCCAATCTGAGCCTTTCTGTTTGTTTTGACCTAGGGAAGCCGGGAGAGAGCTTTTCTTTAGGACCGCAAACTGCAGTGTTGAGCCTCTTCTTGCCATTTGCAGAGTCTTCTTGTGGCTGGGGAAAAGATGGCAAAGTACAAAGGGCCAAGGGATGAAGGTAAAGGGAACGTGTTCTGACAGTCTGTCCTGTTTGGAGACGACCTTGGGGTTTGGTCCAAGGTTTTATAGAGATGCAAAGATCCGCCTCTACCGGTGTTGAGTGAACCCGAGAGCAAGTTCTTACTCCACGGCACACATTAAATTAAGCCAGCCATAGTACCACCATAAACATTTATTTTATTTTCTTTGACCTTATTATTCTAGGTCTACTGGATAGCGTGGTGGTGTGACTCAGCCTTTAATGGTATAATCTGTGGGGTTGTTGTCATGAGCTCTTAGGAGAAAGAGCAAGTTTCCCACTCTTTAAGTACTGCTAAGAGTGTAGTGTGAATGCTTGCTTCTTTTCTAACTCTCTACTCCGACTCTGTTACCGTTCCATTCATTTGCTAAGCCTGTCCTGTCATTAGGCAGTACTTGCAAATATTAATGAGTTTCTATTTCCAGGATCCTGGCGATAAGATGTTGTTAATGCCCCCCTCAGAGAAAAGAGTAACCCCCTCCCTCCAGCTTTAACTGCACAGTCCTCGGAAGGGCAGTGCAGAGGGAACAGTTTGAGGGAAGGACTGGCTGCTCAGTCTTCTGAGCCCAGTGCAAAGATTTTTAAAAATTAAATCTATATATACACATATATATTTATGTATATTTAAATACATATATTTATTTATATTTTTAAATATATATATTTATATATTTAAATATATATTTATGTATATTTATATATATTTATAAATATATACACATATATTTAATTATATATATTAAATATATACACATATATACTTATATGTATATGTATACATAAATATGTATGTGTATATATTTAATATATAATTATATATGATTAATATATATTAATATATATATTATATATTTAATATATAATATATAATTAAATATATGCATATTTATACATATATAATACATTTATTTTGTATACATAAATATATATGTGTATATATTTAATATATATAATTAAATATATGTATATTAAATATATTCTATATAAAATATATAATTAAATATATACATATATTATGTATATTTATTTATATATGTATATATATTTACCTGTATATATGTATACATATTACATGTGTATATATAAATATATGCACATATGTATATATTTGTCTTTGAAGATATGTATATATTCATATATGTAGTATGTATATATTTACATATACATACATTTACATATGCATATGCAATTTACATGTACATACATTTACATGTGTATATATTTATATATGCATATGTAAATATATATATATATATATACACATACATGCATATATGACGATATCCATACCCTCAAAGACACTTAAGAATTTCAAGGTGGCAACAGCAGAGCGTTATGTGAATGAGCAGGAGACCCTCCAAATCACAGGGTGGGTGAGCCAGCCCTGCCTGAGGACCGTGTTGCTCTCTGCATACCTTTCTGTCTGGACAATGGGGGAGCACAACTCACTCTTTAGAGTAACAAACACAGAGGGTGCCAAGGAAAGAAACTGCATTAGAACTGTAGCACTCGTATATACAAATAACAAAAGCCCAGAAATTGCGGGCAGCTGGGATCGGCCTCTGCTTGTCTGCTCTTTGTTTTCTGACTAGCAGGGTGTTGCTGTTGCACTTTGCTGAGCACCTCTTGTGAATGGAGAAGTCACACGTGACTCCAGTATTAAAATTTTAATATAGGCTTTCCTTTCTATATATATATTTTTGGCACCCTCTGTATTAATTGAGTTATTTGTGAAGTTACTTATTTATGAAGCTCAGGCACATAGTGAGTTCTCGGTAAGGAAAGGAGTCACCTATTGCCTGTGGTGACCGGAAGTGAGTTCTCAGGCATCAGCCAAATGTGGACTCAAAGCCTGCCCCTGCCTCTTCCTTAGGCCAATTGCCTAACGCTTGTAAATCTCAGGTTCCTCACATACAAAGAGGCGATAACAGATGCACCTACTCATGAAAAGTTATTTTGAGGGGAATAATTCATTGAAATTCACTGAGCAGCCAGGCAGGGTGGTTCATGCCTATAATCCTAGCACTCTGGGAAGCTGAGGCAGCAGATTGCTTAAGCTCATGAGTTTGAGACCAGCCTGAACAAGAGTAAGACCCTGTCTCTACTAAAAATGCAAACTGAGGCAAGGAGATTGCTTGAGCCTAAGAGTTCAAGGTTGCTATGAGCTATGAGGCCATGGCACTCTACCCAGGGTAAGAGAGTGAAATTCTGTCTCAAAAAAAATCCAGTAAGCACAGTTCAGGAACTGTGCTCACTAAATGCTCAATATTAAGGGAATGTTCCAGGCCCAGCACTCATGTTTTACATGACTGTCAGTATCTCACTGAATCCTTCTAACAAGAAACTTAGATATGACCTTCAGTGAACAGAAGCTGAGAAGGTTAAGTACCTTTCCAAATGTCGCATTGTTGCCACGCAGTGGGGCCGTAAGTAAGATCCAAGGTCTTTCCAGTTCTAAAGTCTATGGTCTCAACTGCTGCCCATGGCATCTTCCTCCTTCTTTTGGCTCGCGAGGCCTTAGCGTCTGTCTGCCTTCTCGTGGAGCACACGTGAGGAAGTTTTAAGAAGTTGCCGGATTTGAGTGTCATCCGGTTTCCTCTCTACCCATCCATCTGGGTATCTGCCTGCCGATACAGCAAAGAAGACGTAGTGGCCACAAAATCGGTGACACATTTAAGGAGAAGTGAACACTTGAAGACTGGGCTGAGAGCTAGAGATGTTTAGCAAACTTCAGCCACAGCTGGCTTTGTTTACCCCTAAGTATGTGTTCTTCATTTGGGTGTTTCTGAAACAATACTAGGAAGGACATTTTATACTTTTTCCCACTGAGCAATTATCATTTTTCTTTTGAATGGATGCTGCAAATTTCTTATGTAAGGCTAAAGTAACGCTAGTTACACCCCTGTATATGTTTTCAACACAAAAGCAGTGAAATTGCGCAAAGCTGGGATCAGTCTCTGCTTGTTGCGTCTTTGTCTTCTGACTAGCTGGGGTGTTGCTGTTTTACTTTGCTGTAATCCTGGTGCTGAAGGAAGCAGGATGTGGCAAGGAAGGTGCTGTCACCTTTGCTCTGCCATCTCTGGAGCACTGCACGTATTTCTGTGACCTTGGACACTGACACTAAAGCCACTTTGAAGCACTGTCTAGAACGTCTAGATTGAGATTTTTCTCTTCCCCTAATGCGGAAAGATGACAGCATGCAGGAGAGCTCAGACACATTTGCCGTGTGTATTTTTAGTTGCTCGACTAGCAGGCCTTTCTGCTGAGTGCCTGCTGTAGGCCCGCACTGCGCCAGTGCAGACGTGGCTGTGCCCCTTTCCCAGCTGCTGCGTTGAGCACAGTGCCAAGAAAGCACAGTGTCGTGGCTTCATCTCACGCTCTCCTCTCTCAGTGGTTCATGCTCCCTTCCTGTCGCAAAAAGCTTTGCTTCCCCCTGACATCCCCCAGAGGATGTATTCTGAGGGTGTCAGTGAGCGGTCTGTGTTTTCCAGGCAGTCTGAGAAGAGTAGAATATGCTGTGCCAGTAACAGAGGTGGAAGTTCAAGTGCTTCTTTGCACTGCCCAGGGGCTGGGTGTGTTACACTCCTCGCCAGCCTGGTGAGGTAGGGCCACTAGCAACCTCACTTTGCCAAAATCACAAAGCTGGTAGTTGACTGAGTCAGCTCTAAGCCAGCCCGGGCGCTTGATGACTATGCCTTACTCAGTGGCACCTGGCACAGCCTGGCACAGTGCTCTACTGCGGCGTCTCCTGGAGTCTCGGCATGCCACAGCTCTCTGTGCCTCTCTGAGACGGGAATGTGATGTGCCGTGGCCTCCAATTTATTTGTCTTCCTGTGTATTTTTTTTCATGGAAGAGCTCGAAAGACTAGGATTCTGCAGAACACATTTTGGGAAATATTGGCCTAGATATTTGTATTTTAATTAACAACTTGGAAGACCAAAATGTCTTCAGGACTCATTCTAACAATATGTCAGAGACCAAAAGATAAGAAAGAAAGGTCAGTGAATATGAGGCTTTCTCGTTGCTACCCAAATCGCCCTTCGCTCAATGCTTCTTACAAGACTGGGGGGCTTTTGGAACTTTTGTCTTTCTGTTGTTGAAGGATCTCAAAGGCTTACTCTAGAGAAGAGTGAAATTGTATGGTAGAAGACTTGGAGAGGGATTGGAAATAAAAAGTGGTCAGCCACAGTCATGGACAGCAATCAGTTTGCTGGGTGCTGTTCTCTGCGGGGCACCGGCTCCTCTGGGCCGTCTGCAGAGTGGAGGAGCAGGATGCCAGCCTGCTCCGAGCACTGTTTCTAGAGCTCACTGTTTGCATGCAACATAGCCCACGTGAGCGAGTACGCATAGTACAAATAAAGGCACCTGATTGAAAAGGTTCGGTGCACACGTTGGAAAGTGCAGAGGGCTGAAATCTGACCTTTTACCTTTATTTCTCTCTGGCACCTTCTGTGTTTGCCTGCTTCTTTGTGATGACTGACTTGAGCCATCTTCTCATCTCACACGTGGAAAAACCTGGCCACCCCCTCCTGTCCTCATGCTTTCCATTTCTGGAAGCTAATCCTTTGGTCTCTTGGTTCAAATTCATGAGATAAAGAATTTGACTGCCTCCCATTGGTCATGTGCTTAGCCCTGGTCATCGCCTGGGACCCTGGGGTTATGTGATTTGTGGGGCTAAGGTAGTTTACAGCCGCCCAGGAGAGACCACGGCAGGAAAGGCAATGTACAGAAATAGGTCAATTAGAGGCAGGATTACAGAACAATAAGCCTAATTGTTTTCTACTTGGTAGATTACATTTTGAGGTTCTTTACAGGAAACAGCATTTCAGTATGTCAGGAAGTGTATCAGGACAGTGGTTATTCTTCATACGACAGATAAAACTTCACCGAATCAGCAGTTACTTGCCACTCTGGTGCCTTAAGACCTGTCCCACACTTCCGATTCAGAGTTTACTTATTCCGGCTTTATGTTTACCTACTTATTAATATACACTGCCCACACACACACTGGTGTCAAGGCCAATCTCTCACCAGACCATGGATCACTCTTTTCAGATTCTTCCACTAAGAACTAAAAAAATCTAAAGAATATTAAAGAAATTTAAGATGGGTCAAGCTTAGAAAAAATTTGTCTTCTAAGAATTGTATCTTCATGGCTGATTCTATGATAAGGTGTTTTCCAGAGGCTGATGGTAAATGCTCAGGAATGTCAGAGAAACTGGACCGGCCAGGACCACTGAGGGTGCCCAGGTTGGTCACAGCAGCTTCTTTATCTGGCGCTAACTACTGGTCTGCCCCATGGGCATGACGGGAACAATGGAGGCATAATTTAACTTTCCCGTAAGTTCTGGCTAAGCTTTTTTTCCCTACTAATGTAGCACATATCATTACTGATAAAAAGTTAGTAGAGAAGTGGGCAGTCTAATGCTTGTAAATCTCAGATTCCTCACCTACAAAGAAGAGATAGCAGAGCGTCTTCAGCCCTCATTCTTTGTTTCAGCCAAGGGCGTTATGCAATGGAGAACAGACAAACCGCAGGGAGCCTGGTTTTCACTTCCCAGAAGGGAGAGTGTTCAAGTTAGCTCACTTAAGAGGGACTTAATAAACAGCCCCTCCGCCAAGGAAGAGCTGCTGGCTGCCCCACAGCCGTGAAGTCAGCCAGGGGAGAGAAAGAAGAAGGCACAGTCCTCCTGTGTTGCATGGAGGGCGACGGCAACCCCGTGGCAGAAGCGTGGAAAGAGCAGCAGCAGCAGAGGACGGCTGCACTGTGACAGAGGACGGCTGCGCTGTGACAGGACGGCTGCGCTGTGACAGGATGGCTGCACTGTGACAGAGGACGGCTGCGCTGTGACAGGACAGCTGCGCTGTGACAGGATGGCTGCACTGTGACAGAGGACGGCTGCGCTGTGACAGGACGGCTGCACTGTGACAGAGGATGGCTGTGCTGTGACAGGACGGCTGCGCTGTGACAGGAGGGCTGTGCTGTGACAGGATGGCTGCACTGTGACAGGACGGCTGCGCTGTGACAGGATGGCTGTGCTCTGACAGAGGATGGCTGCGCTGTGACAGGACGGCTGTGCTGTGACAGGATGGCTGTGCTCTGACAGAGGATGGCTGCACTGTGACAGGACGGCTGTGCTGTGACAGGATGGCTGCACTGTGACAGGATGGCTGCGCTGTGACAGGACGGCTGCGCTGTGACAGAATGGCTGCACTGTGACAGGATGGCTTCGCTGTGACAGGATGGCTGTGCTGTGACAGAGGATGGCTGCGCTGTGACAGAATGGCTGCGCTGTGGCAGGATGGCTGCACTGTGACAGGACGGCTGCGCTGTGACAGGACGGCTGCGCTGTCAGGGCAGCAGACTCTGCACCATTGGGGACACAGAGCAGTTCTCACAGGGACTCGGCAGAGCCTGTAACCTCCGCAAAGCTGCAGGCAGTTGTCTGGCAGATGTCGACTGCTCGCCTATGACAGTGTGGGACCTACGAAGAGGACAACTCAGATCAGGACAGAAAAGGACAAGAACTGGGAAAACACTGGCACAGACCCCAGTTGCATGTGGCCAGATCCACTGTCAACCTCCAGGGAAGGAGAACGGAAAGTGAAACGCGACTATCGTACATCTAAGTTAGTAGTGAGCATTTCGTGCAGTGTTATTCAGACATTTTCCAATAATTTATCCGTAAAAGAACCTCACTCAGATTTCGTTGCTGTAGAGCATCTGGGCTGGGGTCGACCTTAATTGTGCCTACTCAGCTAAAAAGGAACGTACCATCCGATATGAAATTATAATGTAAACTTTGATCCAGATTAGAGGAGGGCTGAGCTCTCCACCTGAGATGTGGATGAGAAAATCGCAAAGCAGGTAAGATCGGCTGAGGACGCAACTACAGAATACACAGGACGAAGGGCAGCCCCTCTCCTGATTCCATGAGTCCAGTTGAAATGCATGGCAACCTAGGAGGTATGTGTGTCACTGACTTTGTAAGTGTTCAGAGATCATTTATTGTATGTCAGGCACTTCTCTCTCTCTCTCTTTTTTTTTTTTTTTTTGAGAAAGAACCTCAAGTTGTCACCCTGGATAGAGTGCTGTGACATCACAGCTCACAGCAACCTCCAACTCCTGGGCTCAAGCGATTCTCCTGCCACCAAGGCCTTTCTCTTAATATTTCACATGTATCAATTTTTCTTATGACTCGTGTCACCATCTAACACATATGTACCCTCTCCTAACACAACAAACATTTATGGAGGCCTAGAAGAATCCAGGTCAAGGAAACTGCCTGTGTCCTGGGGAATATGGCATATAAAGTGTCAGGCCGGGGATAAATTGCTTGGATTTGATATGGGAGCCAAAGAGAACATTTTCAGGTTCAATTCTATAAACAAGCTAATTATCTCCCATGAGATTAGAAGTTCCTGGTCTCCAGTTTGATTTGATTAATTGCAATTCTGAAAATGAAACTTTTGAGGGTGAACGCAGGCTCAGGTGTTGTGTCGGTGGTGGTCAGGAAGAGACACATTCTTTGATGGACCGGGAAGAGCTCAAGGAATAAGTGTCGGGACCTCAGGGCTAAAGATCAACTTTGGTTATTGCCAGAAAGATAATAGTCGAAGCTACAGGAGCAGATAAAAGGACACGGAAATACGGTTCATAATAATAGCCAAAGGGAGAATGATGGGGCAGATTGTGTCAGTGCCAGTGAGAAACCAAACTGGGGATTTAAAAAATGCCACTAGATTTAGGAACTAGATATTGTCGATGAGTTTTAGTATTTTAGTTGAGTTTTTTCTTCACCTAGGTATTTTATTTGATTTTTATTATTTTTATTTCAGAATATTAGGGGGTACATGTCTTTGTTTACATGCTTTGATTTTGTATGGATTGAATCAAAGTTTTAAGTGTGCCCTTCACTACCCAATGCGTGTGAATTTCCGCATCCCCTCCTCCCTCCTTCAGCTTGATTTTCATTGAGATTTACTTTCATATGTTCACGTAAATGTTGATTGATTAGTTCCAACTTGGTATTGAGTACGTGTGTTTGTTTCTCCATACTTGTGATGTGGTTTCCAGTTCCCTCTAGATTGTCCAGAAGGATACTAGCCATTTTTTTTTTTCTGCAGTTTTTGGCTGGGGCCAGGTTTGAACCTACCACCTGGCACCCTACTCCTTGAGCCACAGGTGCTACCCCTAGCCATTTTGTTTGTTTGTTTGTTTGTTTGTTTTAGAGACAGAGTCTCACTTTGTTGCCCTTGGTAGAGTGCCATGGCTTCATGGCTCACAGCAACCTCCAGCTCCTGGGCCTAGGCGATTCTCTTGCCTGAGCCTCCCGAGTAACTGGGACTATAGGCGCCTGCTACAACGTCCAGCTATTTTTTTTGTTGCAGTTTGGCCAGGGCCGGGTTTGAACCCGCCACCCTTGGTATATGGGGCCAGTGCCCTACTCACTGAGCCATAGGCACACAGCATGCTTACACCACATTTTATTAATCTAATTGTGTGTTGGTAAGCACTTGGGTTGTTTCTATGTCTTTGCAATTGTGAATTGTGCTGCTATAAATATTCAAGTGTAGATGTCTTTTTTATAAAATGACCTTTTTTTTCCTTTTGGTGTGTACCCAGCAGTTGGATTGCTGGATCAAATGGGGTAGGTCTCCTTCAAGTTCTTTGCAGTATCTCCACACACCTTTCCATGGAGGTTGCGCTAGTTTGCAGTCCCACCAACAGTGTGCGAGGGTCCCTTCCTCCCCACACCAGCAGTTGTTGTTTGGGGACTTTTTAACACCAGGCATTCTCATTGGAGTTAGGTGATCTCTCACTGTGCTTGTGATTTGCATTTTCCTACTGATTAGAGCGTTTTTCATGAGTTTGTTGGCCATTAGTATATCTTCATTTTCTAAATTTCTGTTCACGTTTTAGGCCCCCTTTTTAATGGGGTTGTTTGGTTGCTTCCTGCTGACTTGCCGAGTTCTTTGTGGATTCTGATTATCAGTCATTCATTGGATGGAGAGCATGCAGATATTTTCTCTCCTTCTGTAGGTTGTCTGTTTGTTCTGTTCACTGCCCTTGTCTGTGCAGAGCTTTTTAATTTGATCAGGTCCCATTTATTTGCTTTTGTTGTTGCTATGATTGCTTTTGGGGTCCTCTTCAAATTTTTGCCCTAGGCTAGTATCCATAAGAGTTTTCCACCATTTTCCTCCAGGATTTTTATGGTTTCCCACCTTAGGTTTAAGTCCTTTATCCATTGTGAGTTAATTTTTGTGCGTGTTGAGAGGTGCAGATCCTGTTTCAGTCTCTACACGTGGCTGTCAGTCCTCCCAGCACCATTTATTGAACGGTATGATTTTATCTACTTTGTCCAAAATCAGATGTATCAATTTGCTTAATTCTTGTAACAACCTGTTGAGGTAGCTGCTGCTAATATGCCTGTATTACAGATTGAAAAGCTGAGTCAAAAAGTAACTCAGTGATCGCCTAAAGGGTGTGTAGTTAGTAAACGGTGGGATTCTAATCTGGGCAGTCTGGCTCCAGAGCACACAGTCTTTATGTGTTTCATTTCAATTGGAAAATCAGTTCTCTATTTCTCTTGAGGTTTTCTTCACATCTTAGATGTTTGAAAAAATCTACCTGAATCTATCCTCCTTAACAGCCAGTAGTAAAGGTAAGTTGAAAAAAATGAGAAAGATACTTTTCTCATGGAGTTTGCATTCTAGTGGGGGAGATAAACCATAAGCAGATAAATAAGTGCTAAACTTTACCAGTAAAAAGAGGGGGAGGAAGACTAATGTCCTTCATCAAAATAAAGCAAAATGTCTTAAAAATATTAGTAAATCATATTCGACAATGTATTTTAAAAACCAATACATTATGACCAAGCAAGATTTATCCCAGGAATACAAAGCAGTTTAATCATATAAAATCGGTCATATAAACACCATTAAGGGGAAAACATATAATAATTTCCATAGAGTCACAGAAAGCTTTTGATATAGTTTAATACTATTTTATGATTTTAAAAACTTACAACAATTAAAAAAAAATTCTTCAGTCTGACAAAGGATATCCATGGAAAACCTAGATATACATTGGATAGTAGGAAAGTGCTTCTGCCTAAGAATTGAAGCATTGTACAGAGGTTGCTGTCACCACTGCTGGTCAGCAGTCACTGGGGCTTCCTAGCCTGGCAGTAAGGTGAGACAACTAAATAAAAATCATAAGTATTAGACAGAAAAAAAAACTTCCTAATTTCCTGAAGACATGATTATTTACATAGAACATCCTAAAGAATCTAAAAGACAACTACTACAACTAGTAAGTAAATTAACAGGTACAGGTCAATGTAACAAAAAACAATGACACATTTATGTACTAGCCACAAGCAATTGGAAAATGATATTTTAAAAAATCAATCAAGGGATTTTAAATCAATCCCATCTAAAGTAGTGGCCCCAAATATAAAATACTTAAGAATAAAAATCATTGGAAGTAATACCAATCTTCCACACTAAAAAACACAGAATATGACTAAGAAAAACTTTTATGTTCTAAATGAATGGAGAGCTATACCATAGTCATAAATTGAAAGACCCAGCACTGTTAGGATGCCTGTTTTCCCCATACTGATTTATGGACACGAACAATGCCTATCATAACACCGGTAGACCATCTTACGGAGATCTGCAAGCTCCTCTTAAAGCACATAAGAAAATGCAAGTGAAATAGCCATCGCAGTCAAAAACAAAACAAAACAGGAAGGCTAGGTGCGGTGGCTCACACCTGTGGCTGAGGTGGGTAGATTGCTTGAGCTCACAAGGTCAAGACCAGCCTGAGCAAGAGTGAGACCCTGCTTCTACTAAAAGTAGAAAAACTGAGGCCAGAGGATCACTTGAGCCCAAGAGTTTGAGGTTGTAGTGAGCTATGACACTATAGCACTCTTCCAAGGACAACAAAGTGAGACTCTGTCTCAAATAAGCAAACAAACAACAAAAACAACAAGAAAGGAGCATATCATTACCTGATATCCAGTTATTATAAAATTACAAAAATCATTTGATGAAAGGGTTAATACATAGGTTAATAGAAAAAAGTAGAGAGTCAGAAGGAGCTCCACATATATATGGTTAATCGATGCTTCAGCAAAGGTGCCAGGAAATCCAACAGGGAGAAGAATAATATTTTCAACAAGTGGTAATGGAAAAATTGATTATCAGAATGGGAGAAAAATAAACTTAGATTTTCATCTTATATCATATACTAAAATTAACCCAAAATGAATCACATACCTAAACGTGAAAGGTAAGATTCTAAAAACTTCTAAGTTAAAATGAAGGAGGTAAAAGAAAAGCTTTGCAAGCGTGAGATAGGCAAATATTTCTCAGACAAACCACAAAAAGGCACAGCTGTGAAACACAGACTAGGTAAAAAGAACTTTATCAAAATTGAAAACTTTTGTTCTTCAAAATACACCCCAAAGCAAAGTGAACAAACGATAAACCACATAATGAGAGAAAATGTTCATTATATATGTATGAAAAAGACTTGTGTCCGGGACACAGAAAGAGTTCTTGCAAATCAATAAAAAAGAGATTTAAACAATTCAAAAAGTTGGAATAAAAATGGTGAATAAGCCATTCATCATAGTGACATGCAAATGACAGCCACAATAAGACTCTATAACATACTTAGTAGAAAGGCTAGAAATAAGTCTGATGACACCAAATTGTTGATTTTTTTTTTTTTTTGAGACAGAGTCTCATTATGTCGCCCTCGGTAGAGTGTTGTGTCACAGCTCACAGCAACCTCAGACTCTTGGGCTCAAGAGACTCTCTTGACTCAGCCCTCTGAGGAGCTGGAAATACAGGTGTCTGCCACAATGCTGGGCTACTTTAGGAATGGGGTCTCACTCTTGCTCAGGCTGGTCTTGACCTTCTGAGCTCAGGCAATCCACATGCCTCAGCCTCCCAGGGTGCTAGGATTACAGGTGTGAGCCACGAGTCTCAGTGATATCAAGTTTTGAAGAGGATATGGGGCAGTTGGACCTGTCATCCACTGCTGGTGAGAACGTACAATTGTATAGTCAGCCTAGAAAATGTTTTGTCAGTTTTTCTAAACTTCAGCATATATTTAGCACCTGATCCACCTATTCCATTACTGGATGGTTAGCTGTGAGTAATGAAGACACATATACACGTAAAGACTTTTATGTACGTGCTCACTGACTCTTTCCTCACAATTGGAGGAAAGAATTGGAATTGTCTCGCCAAAAAATTGGAGACAACTCAATGTACACAGATTGGGATACAAAATGTGGTATACCCCCAAAGTGGGTGCTTACTTTGTAATAAGGAGGAATGAACTACTGATACATATGACAAAATAGTGAGACTCAAAATCAAAGATGTCAAATCCAAAACTGTACAGGGCATACAATTCTAGAAAGTGTAAAGTAGATCATAGTAACAGAAACCCAATTAAGGGCTGCCGTGGACTTATGGTGGAGCAAGGAATCAATTGCAAAGGAGAATGAGGTAAGGTTGGACATTGATGAGCATATTCTGTGTCTTGCTTGTGGTAGTGATTTCACAAATACAGGGCGGTAATAAAGTTCATGTGTGCTTTAAAATAGCATGCAATTTAACATTGAACATGAACTTTATGGCCACTCTGTGTATATAATCAAAACTCATTGAATTAGACACTTAGTATAGGTGTAATGTATTGTATGTAAATATTCCTCAATAAATTTGAAAAAGATGAAAGTATTATTTGGTTCTTTTTCAAACTTGTCTTTTTTTTATTTTTATTAAATCATCATTGTGTACATTGGTGCAATCATGGGGCACAAGGTAAACTTGTCATTTTTGATAGTCTCTTATCGTTGATGCATTTTAGGGATTCCAATTTTATTTTCTAAAAACGTTTCATATGTTTATTTTGTAGACTATAGCGGATAAATTCTGATGATTTCGGCCTAGAAGATCTAAGTCTGTTGTTTGTTACTGACTCTCACTTACACGGAGGATTATTTCCTTGTGTGATTGGTGATCTCTGGTTGAAAACTTAGATTTCCTTCATCTGAACCTGCTGAAGACCTCAGAGTCTAACTTGATGAAGGTTTAGTCCGAACAGGATTTGAATTGACCAGTACAGGAGACCCCACTGAGCTGAGAGACCTCCAGGTTCGGGTGGGTTTTCTGTTGTATTGGTGGACTTAGGGCAGCAGCCACATCTTGCCTCCAGCCCAGATTTGAGCCCATTCTCTGAATCCTACCCTCAGAGAAAACTCAAGTATCCTGTCTTCTCCAGTATTCCATCTTGTGGATTCCCCCCTTCCAGCACCCAGAGGGTTCCCTTACTTCCTACAAGCCCAGCCACACTCATGGTGCCTGCAGAACCAGGTGCATGAGGAACCCTCAATAAGTCTGAGAATGTTTGCACATTCTGTTTTGAGTCTTGGAGAAAAGGGAAGTAAGGCTTAAAAGATAAAATGATAGGCCTACCTTGTAGGGGTTTTGAACCAAAAATAGACATGGTAATATGCATCGTGTGCCCAAACTAGATCTTTTTCCGAATCTGGTTATGGGCAGCCGAGCTTCCTAGAAATCCATTTGTGCTGTGATTGGAGAGCTCTGTGGGGCAAGGGTGACCCAGCAGCTGTGCAGAGAACATCACGGGGAACAAGTGAACTGTGTGAAAAGGCAGACCACACCTATCCTAACTAGAGTAACTGAGGATGACTGTGAGTTTTTACTATTGTCAGGATTTCTTTTTTTCCCCTCTGAATTTTTACACAGACTATATTTTATTTATCCTTAGGAGTTAATTTATAGTAATTTAAATTATTGGGACAGTGAATATTTACTGTTTTGAACATAATACACTACTTAAAATGATTAGCTCACCCACAGAGGTTTTGAGGTTGATAGTGGTTGAGAACTGTGTCTAATTCCAGATTCCAATTCCTGTCTCTCTTTACATAAAATATGGTGTAAAAGTTTGTTGAATGTTTCAATTAGCATGCAAGCTGAGTCTCACATCCAAAGGAGAATTTAATACTACTTTTAGTTGCATCAAATGAGAGGTAAAGAAAGCATAACATTCTGGAATAGTACAGGTATAGGATTTCTATTTTTTGCAAACATAATCATCTATTAAGCACCCACCATGTGCTAAGAGCTAAAGGCAACATTCTGGTCTTTCTGATTAACACACAGTACAGCGGAGGATTGCAGTAGTTTATTGTCTAGTTTACAATCTTGGTCTGAATTCAGAATAAGTCAACAATGCACCAGCTTCAGATTTTCGTATACTTTCCTTATTACCTGAATGAGTAACAGGGATGTAGGTCCATAGCTTTTTCTTAATTTAAAGTGAGTAACTAACCTGCTCAAAAACATTAATTGTTTAGCCAATCAGAAACAGAAATTAAAGGATCGCCTCATCCCTCGTCCATGTAACCGAAGGAACTTGCCTGAAGCTCTTGGAGACCGAATTCTTCTTGGTCACAGTCTGTATCACATACAAATATTATTTGTGGGTTTCCTTGGCTGGGCAGCTGGGGGTAGCTAATGACAAAGGGGTGCCCAAATCCCAGCCAGCTCCCCAGGCTTTGAACTGAACTTTGGGACGTGACGGGACCTGGCAAAATTGGAAATACCTTCCCTGACATTTTTGCTCATGTTTTCTAAATTCACTTTCAGATAAGGGCAGTGAGTTTGCTAGAGTGGGAAGTGCTGACAGACAAAGTGTAGTCTACTACAAAATTCTTCCTGGCACTCTAATTATCCTTTCCTTCTCTCCTTCAGTATCACATGTAGCCATGTGTAGAATCATAAAATAATTATGCAGTGTACAAGCTTTCTGGGAGCATGTACCACTGTTTTCCTAATTCTTTATCTCTCCCATTGATCGTGGCGTGTGTGCATTGATCCAAGTCGGCCATCTGGTTAGGCAAGATAAGCGTGCTAGTGTCTCTGCATTGCACTGTCACGCGGGGAGGGGGCACATTTTGGCTGTAGGGAATTACGGGGGCAGGATTAGCCCTCCTCCTATGAGGAAACTGAATTTTAAATGCAGTGTTGCAGCTGCATGGACCATGTTGCTAACTTCTGTTTTTGTCATGAACTGGGTAGATTTTTCTTCTCGTTCATATTGTCTCCAAAGGTATAGAGACGCCTTGTATTAAATGGAGTTGGGGCGGGGGTTGGAGAGAAGATTCATTTTTTAGCACATGTTGGACTTGTGAGTGGCTGATACATTGCAGGATTTCTAAATGGTAAAATTGCTTTGAAATGATGACAAAAGCCTTCTGGACAAAAAAGCATTTTAAACCGAGACTTGTTGGGTACCCAAGCAAAATTATGTTTGAGAGGAAAGATATTTGTATTAGTCTATGAAAAGAAGAAAAGAAAGAAAAAAGAGAAAGGACTCTGCGTGTATCATAACAGAGGGAATTAGTGCGTAGAGCCCGAGCAGGAGCGGGGTGGGCGTGCTGCCCCTTGTTTACGTCCTCCTTTCACAGATTGACATTAATGTTTGCCCCAAGTTTATGACCACTGGGACGGCCTGAATGTGCTATTTCATTCAAAGAGACTTTTTTCCAGCCCTGTTGGCCACCGTTGTTTGTAAAATTTGATTGCAGCCATTGTTGTCTCATATTCTGCAAATGTGTGGAAGATTCAAAAGCTTTTCCTCTAAAATTGAACAATTCTGTCAAAAAAGATTAGTTCTATTTTGTCTGCTGGGTGCTGACTATTCATGAATGTAAAGAGAGAGGGCTTGGGTGTCATACTATGTTGCTAAGGTGGCTGGATTTCGGCTATTGACTTGAGGACACCAAACTGGAGTGTACAAAAGAGCAGCCAGAAGGAGAGAGAGAGGGGCCTGCCATGTGTTGGCTATACCTTCTTTAGCTGCCCATTTATTTCTTTTGTGGCCAGAACTTTTATTGTCATACAGTTGAAAAAAATGTTAGACACAAGCTTCAGGCAGCACCAAGCAGAAAAAGGGATTAGCATATCAGTAGGATCGTCTTACACTGAACCAAATTCTTTTCAGGATGTATAATTAGCGAATACAGTCTTCTTTTTTCTTTCTTTCTTTCTTTTTTTTTTTTTTGAGCTATGGACAGAAAAAAAAATGAGCTCAGATCTCTGGCTAGAATATTAGAGGAAATAAAAGACTTTGCCAATTTCAGAGAGATATATACATATTAACCGTTTCTTCACAGAGCCTTGGCAATTCCCTCAAGAAATGTCTGGTGAATGGGAAAACGAGCTATGAATTCTGGGCATTGTCTCAGGTTTTTCTGAAAGGGAAATACTGTGTAGTTAAACACGCTCAAAATTTTAGACCGATGAAATCAGATTTGGGATTAAATGAACGTGGAAGAAGTTTTCTGAACGGGGGGGGACTAAAAAGAACAGCGTGGCTTTCACATGATGACACTGAGCTCTGCTGAGGGTACCCTGACGGTAGTTAAGAAGGAAACCATCCTCCCCCGTCCCCCACTCTCCCTCGCCACTTTCCCCATATTCTTATGCTATAATTCAAAAAACAATGTAACCAGTACTCGATGGGAGTGAAATGCACATTTGGGGTCTGCTAGTGAATGAGTCTGCTCGAGGCTAAAAGGCCCTGTATGATTCGTGGGTGTTGAACTTGCTTTTCTGAAGCACAGAATGGGAGTCTGGGACCACTTGCCCTTCACTCTCTTCTCTCTTGCCTTCTCTCCAGTTTCACGTGCATGTGGGTAAACGCAGACGAACTCCCAGGGCACTGGGTGGGTATCTGTTCTTATTGCCAGATATGTCCAGGCTTTCAGAGGTGCTCAAGGAGAGTGAAGAGGAAAGGAAACCTTTTCTTCCCAAAAATGTATTTTTAAGACTTAACAGAATGTTCATTAAAAGTAAAAGTACTTATCTGCATCTATCTGAGTTTACATTTACTGAGGTAGCTGGTGTTCTGTGTGACAGTGGCGGTCTGGGCACAGCTGTCTGCATGTGTCTTAGGGACCCTCCACTGCAGCAGGGGACACTCGGCTCCATTTTTCTCCTGGGGAGAGCATCGCCCTGTCCCCCTGCCATCGCCCTAAATAAAACATAGGATCGCAGTCTTAATTCTGGGTCAACTTCATTTCACATTTGCCAAGGACACTCATATCTTTGTGGCGGTAATTTTTTAAAATAGGAAATTTAACTATTAACAAGAGGCAATGCACAGTTGGATCCATGGGAAACGGTTATCTTAAGGTTCACATTCCCTTGCAATCAGAGAGCCCAGCTCTGGCTCTTTATTTTCTTATTGCTTCTGGTTTGGAATTTTTAGTCAACAGTCTTACTGTTGGCTAGGAAAAACCCATGAACCTAGATGGTACTGAGGACTCAGCTGTGCTGTCTTCACTCAGGGAAACTCACTCAGTTTGCACCAGTCTTGTCTCTATGGGAGTTGATATTTGGCATTGGAAACATGGCAAAAATAGCTGAGCATTGTGGCGGTGCCTGCAGTCCCAGCTGCTGGGGAGGCTGAGGCAAGAGAAGCACTCGAGCCCAGGAATTGGAGGTTGCTGTGAGCTGTGACACCACCGCACTCTACTGAGGGCGATAAAGTGAGACTCTGTCTCTAAAAAAAAGAAGAAGAAGAAAGAAAGGTGGCAAAAAGAAAGAATAAAAACAAAATTACTGTAGAAATGTGAATTAGGATGTCATTCTTTAATTATTTTCTTTATTTCTCATAGCAATACTGTAAAACAACACTCTTTGTTATTTCTTTTCTTTCTGTCTGTCTTTTTTTTTTTTTTTTTTTTGCAGTTTTGGGCCAAGGCCAGGTTTGAACCCTCCACCTCCAGTATCTGGGGCGGGGTTCCTTTGAGCCACAGCCGCCACCCACTCTTTGTTATTTCAATGTTTATAATTTGTAACAGCTATGCTCTTCTGTGACGCTTCCTAGTGGACAGAAATCTCAGCGCCTGCAAGGAACTAGCTACATACGCAGGTGCTCATGAGCTAAGATGGTCTGAAGTCATTACCACTTCTGCTGATTTCCCTAAGACAAGTCCCTAATCATTGGCTGTTAAATTATTCCCCTAAGTTTTGTGGTCTTGCACAGGTCACCCCACTAATTCTTCTCCCGCACTTACACCCACACGGTCAGGGAGCGACTACCTTTCAGGGGACCAGCCCTCAGAGACAGCTTTGCAGGGCGGACGGCAGCGAACCGTACCGAGCGCGGGAGTCCAAATGGTGGAAGTCAGAGAAATGCAATGTGGCAAACGCAGAACGCCACTGCGAGGACAGGGAAGTGAGGGCAGGAAGGGGGTTTGTGTTCGTTTGTTGTGGTTTGTTTCTTCCCCCCAGAACTCGGAGCAGCGGCAGCCTGTGCAGCACGGACTCTGGACCTGGAAGGGCATGACGTCAGGAGCTGACGGGAAAGGAGGGGCGTGGGCTGGACCTGGAAGGGCATGACGTCAGGAGCGGATGGGGAAAGGAGGGGCGTGGGCTCAGCTCAGAGAATCCACAGAGGTATTGAAGTGAAGGGTGGGGAGGCAGGAGGAGAGAAGAGACATTTCTCTCTTAGAGTTTTATGAAGACCAAAACCAGAGAAATAACTAGAATAAATATAGTCTGCTAACCTCAACAGAATCCATGATTTTTTAGCTTATGAATGCATTGCTGGCAGTGGGAGGTTTTTATACAGAACCCTACATGTACTTTTTACCTTGAGTACACAGCCCTAGGATGTTATTCAGATTTTTATTTTTAATTATTTTTATCATTTTGTGGCCCTCAGTAGAGTGCTATAGCGTCACAGCTCACAGCAACCTCAAACTCTTGGGCTTGAGCGATTCGCGTGCCTGAGCTTCCCAAGTAGCTGGGACTACAGGCACCTGCCACAACGCCGGCTATTTTTTTTTTTTTTTTGTAGGGACAGGGGTCTCACTCTGGCTCAGGCTGGTCTGGAACCTCTGAGCTCAGGGCAATCCACCCGCCTCAGCCTCCCAGAGTGCTTCCGTTACAGGCGTGAGCTAGCACGCCCGGCCGGCATGTTATTGAGATTAAGCCACTCCACCTTGCTGTGACACACCATAATGTTCCTCCTAAAGTTTAGCCTCCACAATGGCAGGAGCTAGGTAATATGTCACGAAGTTCAGTGCCTCACCTTTATTAAATACCTTTAGCTAGGTCATTTTTTATTACTATCATTAGGTCTGCTTTCAAAGATACAAGTAAGATTCTTCAGAATTTGGGTGTGTTAAATCTGAATCTAGCTTAAAAAACCTGAGGCCTCCTATTAGAGATGAATAAAGAGACTTCGCCTTTTACACTTGTAATAACGCCACAGTTCACATTTTAAAGATAATGGTTTATTTTGATGTCACTAGGATTTTTAAACTTTTTTTTTTTTTTTGCAGATAGACCTCATATACATTATTTTTTTTCTTTTCTGAATGTGATTTTCTCTGTCTGACAAAACCTACTGACTTTTCCCACACTGTATTGTACACAGCTATTAAGAAGAAGGAGACCTTCCACTCTTAGGAGTAGAAATTGTTGTGATAAACGTAAGCACGTGCAAATTTTTTTTATTTGAGATTAATATGAGGGTACAATGATTAGGTGACAATGTCTGGGTTTGTTAGGTGAGGCCCCTGTTGTAATTGTGTGTTAGCATGTGCGCCGTGTACCCTTATATTGTTCCTGTTAGGTCAGAGGTCACCAGTTCTCGTCTCTCCTGCCCTCTCCCCCCGACATGAATTGAATTGAGTTTTTCTCTAATGAGGGCCTGTATTAGGTCATCTTCTGGCTTCATAATAAAATGAGTACATTGGATGCTCACTTTTCCATTCTTGTGATATTTTAGTAGAAGAATATGTTTCAACTCCATCCAGATTAATACAAAAGATGTGAAGTCTCCATCTTTTTATGGCTGAATAGTATTCCATGGAATACATACACCACAGCTTCTTAATCCATTCCTGGGTTGATGGGTACTTGGGTTGTGTCCACACCTTGGGGATTATAAATTGAACTGCTGTGATAAACAATCTCATGCAAATATCCTTATGATAAAATGATTTGCTTTTTTCCCCTTCTAGGTAGATGCCTAAGTAATGAGAATTTGAGACAAGTATGTGTAAACTTTTAATGATATGAGGAAAGCATAGGTCCCTCTCAGGCTTAACTGTAAACACAGATGTTATCGCTAATGTTAAAAAAGAATAACGTTGTGAGTCATTTGCATCTAAAATATTCTTATATGTTTTACTGATTAATATACGATGTGAAACAAGAGGGTATTTAATTTTAATGGCTAGATTCTTGTTTGTCTGTTTTTTGAGATAGGGTCTTGCTATGTCATCCAGGCTGGAGTGCAGCGGTATGATCGTGGCTCACTATAACCTTGAATGGGGCTCAACCTATCTCCTGCCTCAGCCTTCCAAGTAGCTGGGACTACAGTGAACTGCCACAACACCAAGCTAGTTTCTCTGTTTTTAGTGGAGATGGAGTCTGGCTCTTGCTCAGGCTGGTCTTGAACTCTCAGACTCAAGCAATCCTCCCACCTCCTAAAGTGCTAGGACTACAGGCAAGACCCACGAAGCGCAGGCTTAAGGACTTGTTTTGGGTGAGCCCAAACTCTGGTCCAGGCTCCACTCCAAGGGCTTTATAGCATTCCTCTCATCTGGTCCTATAACCCTGTGAAATATGGGTCGTTCTTATCATGATGCCCTTTGTATAGAGGAGGAAAGTGAGATTTGTGGAGGCTGAGTGAGTGGCCCGAGGCCATGCGGCTGGTAGGTGCTGAAACTGGGCTCAAAACCAGGTAATCTGACTCAAGCTTGCTTTAAACTTAACACTGAAAGGGGAGGCTATTCTTTCACATATTCAGTACCATTAAGAACCAAAAGCTGCATCCAGGCTTAAAGATTATTAGGCTGGGAAGCCTACCTCCAGGGGGACAGAAAAGGTAGGGGCAGTCAATAGCACAGCCAGCCAGCCTTTGTAGGAAGACTCTGCACTCCTGGTTTTAATCCAGACCCCCAGATGCTCAGGATGTGTGAGGGCTGGACTGGAAAGGGGCTCCCGGTGCATTAAATGTGACCCTTCTGTGTGACAGATGAGGACACTGAGACCCAGAGAGGTGAAATCTGCAAAACCGGGACTAGAACGCCCAGTTCTCCCAAACCAGGGCTCTCCAGTCGTCCAAATCAACAAACTACTCCAGGATTCCCTGGGGAAGAGCAAAGTGGGTGAAACGTATATGGGAGAACGATGTCCGTCCCTGCTGTAGGCACGGGCGCTGCCAAATGTCCTGAAGCTATGAAGGGAAGTCTGTGCAGTGGAATTGGTAGCACCGTTGATACAAACACTAGAGGAAAAAGAAAACTTCATGTTCACTTTCAAGACAATGAGGAAATCAGGAAGGGAGATGAGAACAAGTAGAGATGCCTGATTGCCATTAGGGAGTTTGGAAGTGTCTAAGGAGAAAGACCCAAGGCAGAGACACAGGCCTGAGAGTCGGTGGACCCAGGAATTGGGTCAGCAGGGCCAGCGTGCCTTTACACTCACCTGCCTTTGTCCTTTGTACTTCTTGCTACTGAGATATCTTTTAAGGACAGGAAAATATCTTCTTGTTCTAAGTTAGGTTCATACTCCTAGAGGTAAATTTGGCTTGAAAATATCTTCATGGCTCTTTCACGAGAATAGATGAGGAAACTGTGGACAAAACGACCAAACAGAGGCAGAGCTTTGGAGAGGAATGATGTTTTCTGTTTCCATTTTATAAATTATCATCACCAGTTTTCAAGGTTGTATTTTTTTGGTTCATGAACACCACAGGATATTTATTTAAGCAATGTTTTGGACTGACATTCACAAAGCTTTTAACTCTCCACCTGCAACCGCTGAATTAGATCTTGTTCAAATAAACAAGGTTCATTCAGTATACATTTTTAAGTCATGCTGCCTATTTTAATTGTTACAAAACTGTCAAGACAAACAAGTATGTGATGCTTTGGGTGAAAGGCACACCTAAGTTATAAAGCGATCAGCTCAGGCAGATACGGAAGTGTCCCCGGCTTCACATCCCAGCCTTTCCCGTGTTAATTTAGTGTCAGAAGTCAGCATCTGCAGGGGAGGAAAGTGGGTTGGTCACCAAAAAAGGGAGGTCTGTTTTTACTACTGGGAGAATGTAGTCTTAATTAGGTAAACAAAGAGGTTTTTCATTACATTGTAAACACATTTCACAAAAAGACCCCATTTAAGTTTCTTTTGAAAGAAACTGGAAAATATTAAGAAAGTTAATTGGAGGTCAGTCAAATGACAGTTAACAAGCCAGCACAATTATCTTTTGACTGGTGTGTGGCTTAGAGATGTTTTTATCTTTTATTTATGGCGCTTACTTTAAAATGTGGGAATGCCAACCCAAGTGAGGCAGGCACAACATTAAATGACAAATTTCCCTATTTATATTTAAATAACCATCTGCAGGAAATTATGCACAAATCATGGAATAATTCCTAGAACAAATTACTGCCTAGAAAATAAAATAAAAAACAGAGATGTGGTGTGCTTTTCATATTAAATTGCCCGTTTCCAGAACATCACATACATTTGCACAATGTACAGCTACAGCATTATGGGACCAATATAAATTGCTCACAGTGTTAATGAAGACGGATGGAGAAGGCTGAAAAACATTCATTTGTGAGCATGGGAGGATGAGAGTGGCAATGTTCACAATCTCTAATTTTTTTCGCCTTGATAATATCCAACTGAATGATGGTAACTTTAATAATACAGCTCTTGGGAAGGTTTTGCAATAAGTTTTCATTTTCAGTTTTGAATATGGCCTATTTTTCCCCATTTGGGGTGAAAATTGGGCCTGTGAAGTTGGCAGGCTTACAACTAAGCTAAGAAAAAGAATCTTCCTCTTTGAAGAGTCATGGACAGAGTAGACTGACAACAAAATTAAATAACCTTTAAAATTAAAAAAAAAAAAAACTCTCTCCCTGAAAAGACTCTATTTCCATCTGAAGATGGACTTTTTCTTCTCTCATTCCTCCCTATAAACCGTCCTGCCTTCCCAAAGCTCCTTAGCCAAGGAGCAGCTGCGTTGAATCTATGAAGAACGGGACAAGCTCAAGGGCAGGGAGCTCTGTCCCAGGACAGCGTCAGGGCCTCCCTCAGCCCTCACAGCCCGTGGCCTTCGGTGCTACCTTGTGAGATGTGAGAGGCTGGGGGATGAAGGGACACCCACCTTCACCTATCAGTGAGGGACAGTGACCTGGGGACTGGAGGCTGCCCCACCACGGCCTCCTCCCCAACTTCTCCACCAACTTCCCCTCATTGTCCCCAGCTTCACTCCTTAGTCAGCCAGGACTCCTTAACATCGCTGGACAATTATTGGCTATTCTTTTGCTTTTCAGGTATTATCTACACTGTCCAACATACCTCAGAAGAGCGAAATAAATGCACAGAGCCACTCAATTGAATATTTTAAAAGGATACCATTCCTCGGGCCCTGGGATAATGTCTTCTCCTTGAGTTGTACTCATGCAACCATTCATATTTGCTAATGTGGATATTCATTTGTTCAACAAATATTTATTATGGTCAGCTCTGGTCAAATACTGGGGATATACTGTGGACAAGAGAGATATAGTTCCTGCCATCCCAAAGTTGATAGACAGACCCTTGAGCGATGTCAGACGCTGAAGGTAAACACACAGAGGATGCCTAACCCAGACTGAGGAAGTCAAGGAGGGCTCCCTGGAAGAGCAAGTTTCTCAGCTGAGACCCAAATTGACTGGGCAACTGCTCTGTGCAGGATACTGTCCTGGACCCTGAGGGGGTGACAACAACTGCCGTTGGTCTTATCAGCTGGTAGGAAGAGTGTAATTAGTGCCATTGATTAATAACAGTGAGCTTTCAGGAAGAAGGATCAATTCCAATTTGGATGGCAGGAAAGGCTTCAGGAATAAAATGATTTGAAGTCAAGTCTTAAAGAACTATCACACATGGATTTAGAAGTAGAATCAGGAGCCAGGTGGTCCAGGCAGAGGGATGTGCACAAGGACTCAGAGGTAAGAGATTCTAAGGTCGCAAGTGGCTGTCCTTGGTGGGAGCATAGGAGGAGCAGGTGGGGGCGTGTGCTGAAGGCCCCCAAGAAGGAGTCTGAGGACACCGTGGCAAGCATGGCCTGTTGGCAGTGCCCCCAGCCCGGAAGGCCTCACCGTCCCGCAACAGGGGTGGGATCACTTGGGTCAGTCATCAGTCACCCACCCAGGAGCCAAGGCCCGTCATTAGCCCCAAGGCACCGCGTGATAAGACCTACTTGCTGAAGAGCTGGAGCCCTGCCCTGGGCACTGACTCTGTCCGGCTCTGCACAGAAAGCCACGTTCAGGGAGTAGCCGTGACCTGAAGAAAGTGTTCACTGCCCAGTTTTCCTACAATGTGTGAAAGAGGAATGGAAGAGGGTCCCTTTGGGTAGACTCGGGGGATGGGGGTCAGTGAAGAGCAGGGACATAAACACTGAGACTCGAAGGTTGGAGAAAAGTTTTCTGAGTCTACTAGGGTATTCCTGCCAGAGGGAAGGGAGCGACAGGTCACAGAGGAGCTAATATGCTCACTAATTACATATGAGCGACAGGTCACAGAGGAACTAATATGCACACACAGATGCATGTACACAGGCATGCACGCATGTGCCCACATACACATGACACATACATACATACATACACTGACACGCAGATATACACATATACACATCTACACAAACACGCGAACATACACAAGTACACAGACACGCAGATACACATATATACACACATACACAAACACGCAGACGTACACACATACACAGACACGCAGATATACACATACACATGCACACGTACACAAACATACACACATACACAAACGCGCAGACATATACACGTGCACAAACACGGAGGCATACACATACACAAACACGCAGACATACACACGTACACAGACACGCAGATGTACACATATACACATGCACACGTACACAAACACACACACACATACACAAACATGCAGACATATGCACGTAAACAAACATGCACACATACAAACACACAGACATATACATGTACACAAACATACAGACATACACAAACACACGCACACACATACACAAACACACAGACATACACACATTTACAAACATGCAGCGCAGACATATACACATACACAAACACGCAGACATACACAAACACACATATACACAAACACGCAGACATACACACACAAACATGCAGGCATACAAATGTAAACAAACACTCAGACACATACACGTACACACACAGACATACGCATGTACACAAACACGCAGACATACACACGTACACAAACACATAGACATACACATGTACACAAACACGCAGGCACATACACAAACATGCAGACACACATACACAAACACACAGACATACATGTACACAAATACACAGACTTACACACATACACAAACACGCAGACATACACATGTACACAAACATGCACACACATATACAAACACGCAGACATACACACGCACACAAACATGCACACACATAAATATGCAGACATACACACGTACACAAACACACAGATACATGTACACAAACATACACAGACACAAATACACATGTACATACACATGCATACACACATACTCATGTGCGCGCCACACACACTTACCCATCTCACTCTTCTGAACGGCTACAGCTCGGAGAGCAGGAGGTGGTGTGCATGGAACATCAGGACCATCCTCACGGCCACGTCTGTGTTAGGCCTTTTAGATCTTAGACCAGGAAAGCTGTCAAAACTTTGTGAGCAGGCGATGATGAGACAGAAGGGGGCCCGAGGCAGGCGGGGGATGAGCGGTGTGATGCTGCTCCATCACTGCTCTGCGCCCCCCAGGCGCTGCGTCTTATCCAGCAGACAGGAAGCAGATTGCAGCCATTCAATGACCAGCTGGTGAGCTGAGCTCCTTCAGGGCTGTGTGGGTCACCTGGAGAGGAGAAGGGTGGGACAGCCACTCAAGGAGAATTGACAGGACTGTGGACTTGGATGCATGAGTTGGGAACTGGGAGTAGAAAGCCTGGGACTGGCCCCAGGTCTCTCCAGCTGTAGATGGACGGTGTGGCCACCCACAGGAGGGGCCTGCGGCCGAGAGGGGGACCAGGACAGGGAAGGGAGAGCTCTACGCCGACTGTGCAGCTGACTAGGCTGCATTCGTGGTGGGCGCTGGGAACACAGGGCATCTAGACTGGGGCTCTCATCCCCAGGTCTCTGGCTTAAAAAAGAGTGTCAGTTGAAGCCAGGGACGTGGTTACAATTGCCCGGGGAGGGTGGGTAGAGTGAGAACACTACCAGGACAGAACCAGGGACACCCCAGTGTGTAAGTGCTGCCTGATCTCGAGTTGGGCGCTGCAGGGACTGACAGGAACTTCCACTGTGAAGATAATTTGAGGTTCCATGTTATCTGGGTAAGATCACAGATCTTAGAATGTTAAATCTCCCCCAAACTGAAATATGAAAATAAGCTGTAGAAACAGTTGGTAGATTCCTAGCGTCTGACAAGTCGGTTCACTATCCCCTCCCCTAATCTCCAACCAGACCAAGGTGCTTACGGATTCTGAATACACTGGGCCCCTGGCCCTTTGCACCTGGTTTTTTGTTACCCCAAATACCTCTCTTCTCACACCCTTGCATCCCTGCAGCCCCTACCCCATTTGCATAGTGACTGTCTTTGGCTCTTCAACCCCATCTAAAGTGGCCTCTCCTTTAGGCAGCCTTTGTCCCTGCTCCTGAGCCCCACCCCACAGCCCCGGCCCCACCAGAGGACAGGTGCCTCTCCTCTGGGCGTTCCCTCTGGGCTCCCAAACTACCTTCACACACTGGGTAGAAGCGACTGATTTTCTGGTCTGTTTCCCTCCCAGACTTTGCGGAGTTGGACGCTGCAGGGACGCGGGCCTCTTGCACGCCCATGTGGCTCGCAGCTCGTGGACACAACACACACTCTCTAACACAGGGGGCATTTGCACATGTTGGAAGACTAAAGAAATGTCTCTTCCTTCCTTCTTTGCTCTCTTTCTGCCTCTTAATCTGTATGCTGTTTAATTTTATAGAGATTGGGAAAAGAGTTTTAAAATGATTGGGATTTTGTTGACGATTCCACTGATAGCCTTTCTCCTGCCCCTTTTGTTACAAGTAAACCCCAGCTGCCGGACCCCGTGCTCTTCAGACAGCCCCTCTCCGTTCAGCAGTCTGGGACAGTGTGCAGGAGCAAGAGGGGCGGTCAAGAGTGTGGTACGTGAGAGGGAAGTCAGAGGTCCAGGGGAAAAAATTGGCGTTTGTTTTTGGCCAGGTAGGAGATTCGAGTTCATGTGAAAAAGATTTCCAGGTAAAAATAAAAGTCCCCAGTACACAAGACTGGAATTATAGGAAGATACTAAAGCCAAGAAAACTGGGTTATTGTTTGTAGGTCCTGGACAGACGATGGAGGTGAAGGAAGAAGGAAAATACCCAGTTGTGGTTGGGTGCAGTGGCTCACACCCGTAACCCCAGCTCTAGGGGAAGCTGCAGCAGAAGGATGGCTTGAGCCCAGAAATGCAAGACCAGCCTGGGCAACATAGCAAGACCCCTAAAAAAAAACACAGCCGTCTCCGGTACCTGCTGTCCTAACTAATTGGGAGGCTGCAGCCGGAGGACTGCTCCAACCCAGGAGTTCAAGGTTACAGTGAGCTGTGATTGCATTCCACCCTGGGTGACAGAGCAAGACATTGTCTCTAAAGAAAACAAGTTAAGGAGTCATAAAAGCTGTTGGCTCATATTTGTGGCATAAATGACAAGTGCAGAGATTCTGGCTGGGGGGATTCATAGGACAGGATGTGGGTATGAACTCACTTACCAAATATCCAGGGAGCATCCAGAACTAAGTCAGGTATTTTAGACAGAAAAAGCGCTCTGAATTCTGAATGTGATGCTTTGATGTCCCTTGTGGGATCTTCTCTGTTGGTGCGGAGGTCCATCCACCCACATGTTCCTGAATGATAGGCTGTAATGCAGGCTATGGACTGCCCCTGGCCCAGAGGACTCTGCCCAGGGGGACTGACTGAGGTACCCCAAGAGTGGGATTCAGCACAGGCAAACTCCATTTCCCACATTCTCCAAAGCCTGATCTAAAAAGTAATAATCAGTGGCTCATCCTAACAACTGTGTGGGTCCTCAGTGGCCAAGTCTAGTCAGCTAGTTTCAAGGCAGCGGGAGGGCGGTGCACCCCCAAATAGAAGCAGGGCTGGGGAAGGGAGGCCGCACACTGGCACTGACTAGGTTCTCAGCAAATGGCTTGAGGCTTAGTCATTGTTTAAAAGCCATTCCTCAAATTCCTTGTTTACTGTCAGCACCCTGGGATGTGGGCTCTCTCCCTTTAGTTGTTAATGGGACTAAACACTTATGCCAACAGATTAAGCCTTGCTGAAACATTAAGAAAATTGGCCCAAACAGAGTTTGGATGGATTACTGTTTCTTCTTGGGGGGTGGGGGATGTGCGTCCCAAGACAATGGCTTTGGGTACCTACTGGCAATTGCGTAAGAGTGGCTGGATAGGTTTTCTGCTAAAAGGAAGAGATTTTATAAAAGCAAACAATTAACTTCAATCGGTTGGACTGAGTACACAGAACCTAGATGAGATTTTCTGAAATTAAAACTGACAAATGCGGTGAAGCCCACCACCAGCCTTGAAAAGGAAAGCTTTTTTTTTAAGTTATAATAAATGTCTAGGAGAAATGAAAAATCACTCCGTCATTGCAGAAGGATCCTCCAGGCAGCTGAGTGATAGTGAAGGTGGGAAAAATTTCCTTTGTTACCCTGGTACCTTTCAAGATTTGTCAAACCTATTTCTTGCCGTTGAGGAAAGAAGCTGGTACTTGCATAGGAGATGTATTTAACTTCAAAACCAGTCTTTTTTTGAGTCTTTCAGACACCTTAAACCCCCTTCATGTAAATTCATGTATCTTTACTTGGCATGTCTTCGTAAGCATGGATTTTTTAAGGTGGCTTTCATAAATCTTTTCTAAGAAAGAATCAAGAACAACTAAATATTTCATTTTTGATTCCAAGTCTTAAACTTCCGATTTGGAAAGGACTTTATATTACATCAAGAATTAGAACACTGTTCTATTTTTGCTATAATCAGACAAAAAAAAATTAAAAATTAAAATCTTTCAGATTAAGAACTCTGTGATGGGTCAAAATGGAATGGAAAGTTGATTTCGAATTTGGAAATTGAAAGTTTGTCCTCTGTAACAGTTGCTGTTAGGGTCTGTGTAATAACAATGGGTTATTTGCATTTGTTTGCTTAGGAAGATGTAATTAATGAGTGTGAGTTCTCCATGTCACTAGCCTCCTTCCATTTTCTTTCACGGCCAAGTTACTTATTCTGTATTTATTACCATAAATTGCTTATGTTCTTTTGCTGGATACTTACTAGTAATTTTTGCAATAGCTTTTAAAAGCAAAGAAGGAAGGCAAGAGAACAGAAGGAGGGGGCGGGTGAGGGAAGGGAAGAGAGAAGAAGTCTTCAGTGCTTTCTTGCATGCTGGTACTCAGAGAGGTGCTGAAATTTCTGTGATTCCAATGTCTCCAGAAACTTCACACTGGAGTTTGATTAACCATGCTAATAACCAGGGTGCTTCGTTTTAGCTTTACGCCTAGTGTCACTTCACCAGAGCTGTAAAGACATGCTCTTAGATTTGCTTTTCATCTAAATCAAGACGGCAATGCTGAGCAAAAAAAGTATTTAGCAGTGCACATAGGATTGAAGTGATGGTAATCAGGGACCCTGGTAATTGAAGCTTTTGGGGAGGGGGAGAGAACCTTTCTTCTGGATCCTCCAGTCTGGTTAATAGGATAAAATTAGCTTGAGTGGCTTGGCGTTTGAAGAGGATGTGATGTAATTGAAGTGCCTCCTGGGTTTGCTGCTGGACAAAGCCGTCAGGTGGGGACACAGGAGGGCACGCGCGGCTCTGAAGCACATATCTGGCTTCTGCCACCCTAATTAGCCTAAATTAGCCATGCCAGTTTTCTGCTTGCTTTTGAATTTCCCTGCTCATGCTACTTCCAGGGCTGAAAGGAAAGAAACATGAAATACCCACCATACTCCCATCTAACGATGAAGGACAGACTCTAAACCTGGACGGTCACAGAAAACAGGGACGGGCGTGGGGCACAGGCTGGGCCGGGAGGACACTGCCTGACGGAAGCGTGGGGAGCTTCTGTCGGAAATGGGTGAGTCGGAGAATTTCCCACATGTTATCTCAAGGCCTCGCCTGGAAACAATGAGTATTTAGCTTGAGGGGACGAGGGAGGACTTCTCCCAGCAAATGGTTCTTCTCAGATCGAATTTCAAAGTCGGAGAGAACTAAAGGGAAGCGGGAAAGCGGTGTTTTTTGTCTAGGAGAGCTGCTGCAATTTTTAAATTGTCCATTCTGACTGCAATTAGTAAAATTGGTGCAAAGAGATTTACATTTCAAAGTGGTTTGTACAAATCTATTAAGTATTTTAATTGGAGTGGTATTTGGGTAGAAGTAAATAACATCTCAACCTAAAAGTCACAGATTTTAATTGTTTTAGTTGCCAATGAAAAGGATAAACTACAACGGTGTATATGCCACGTAAGAAAAGCAAATAGGAAATCACTCCATTTGTCATTTTCTAGAGTCATCCAGAAAAGACACAGTTCCCTCCAAGTCCCTTGTCACTGGCCCCGATAATAGACTTTCAGTTACAGCTAGGGAGCTGTTCTGGGTAAATACGCCCTTGGGTTTTTCTTTGTAAATAAAGTTAACCTTAAACATCTAGAGCCAAGTGTTCAAGGCAAGTGTCAGCATCCCTCACGTACATGCACACACTTTATTTTATTTATTTAATGTTACATATCAAATGGTTACTGAGCCCTACAACATGGACCGGTCTGTGCTCGGCCCCGTTGGGGTGCCAGAAGCCTCACTGCTGTCCGCCTATGTTTCTCTCCAGAAAATAGCTAATAAAAGCATTTCCAAAGATTTCTGAGAAGGGCCAGAGAAAGCAGAGAATGGGTGGCTATTCAGGTTTTAGCACACTTGAACCTCAGACAATTCGAGAGTCCCCTCATCCCCATTTTTGGAAGGCATCCACGGAAGTTAGTGGCCTTCGGGCGCCACCTTCATTAGCTTGCAGGCAAAGGCGAACTGCTCTGGCAGGATGGCTGTCCCCAGGTGTGACTTCTGGCCGGTCCTGTACTCAGGAGCCCATCGAATTCCGTCCTCTGCCTCCTTTGCAAGAGTTAATTTGGCCACGTGTTAAACATTCTGTGATCTCTCAAGAGACATAAACTTCAGGATTTCAAAATATTCTCATTATGCAACTAGGCTTAGTAATTCAGAGAGGCCCAGAAGCAATTGTTGAAGGCACAATAGGCCTGATCTGGTTTGTGTCTGAAAGGTCCCCAAACAAGCCCCTGAGGATCGCTGGGGCTGGGTGGGAGGCAGGAGGCCTCAGAGCGCCCTGAGCTCCCCGGGGCCACAGCACGCAGACCCCGTTTGTCTGCTAGGCCCCTTAGGTCCTTTCCACATCCCTTCACCCGGGTGGCTCTTGCGGAAAGCTTTCAGTTGTGAAGTTGTGTGTTTGTAAAGCACACGGAAACCATGTGCTGAGCTAAGGTCACATATTGTTCTAAATGTCTTCGGACTCCAGTGGAAGGGATGAACTTTCCTTCTCCCTACAGTTGACAGTGCAAGGTTGGGCAGTGCAGTGACTTTATTCCAACCCGCCTGACCTGACCCAGCAGTTAGGAGTTGGGTTTTGGTGACGTAGCCCTCCCAAGGTAATGTCACACGGACAGAAACAGTCTGGCTGTCTGGAATGTTGGCGTGAGCATAACAGAGGTAGTGCTGGCTATACGGGCTCCAGACTAGTGAACAGAGAGAAATTACAAGGTCATTACAAGACTAGGAGAAAAATAGGTAAAACCACAGTGAGATACTGCTTCGTGCCACTAAGGTGGTGGGGAAGTTTTAGGAAAGACAATAACAGGTTTGGAGAGGACGTGGGGAGACTGGAGCCTTTGAGTGTTAGTTGGGGGGTGTAAAGTGGTGCAGCCACCGTGGCGGCCTGTCAGTGCTTCACAAAGTCCAATACAGACCTAGTATGTTACCCGGAAATTCCACACCTAGTATATACCAAAAAGGATGGAAGGCAGGGCCTGAAAAGATACTTATTCCCAATGTTCATGGCAGCATTACTCAGCATACATACAAAGGGGAAACAACCCAACTGTCCATCGGCAGAAGAATGAATGAACAAAGTGGAGTGGACACGTACCCTGGAGCACTGCTCATCATCAAGGAATAAAGCTCTGCTATCCTAAAACATGATGGGCCTTGAAACATTCTGCTTGGTGAAATAAACCAAACGCAAAAGACAGTACTATATGCTTCCTCTTATATAAGGTACCTAGAACAGGCAAATTCACAGAGACAGAAAATAGAGCAGGGTCACCAGGCACTCGGGGAAGAGAGGAAAAGGAAGAGTTATTATTTAAGGGGTACAGGGTTTATGTTGGAAATGATTTTAAAAAACTGGGGGATTTAGATAGCAGTGATAGCACCATACTGTAAATTATTTACTGCCACCAAATTCTTCACTCGAGAATGGTTCAAATGATCAACATTATGCTATGTATATTTTCCCACAATGAAAAATAAAAATCTAAGAGCTATGGTAGAGAATGACTGGGGTAGGGGAGCAAGAGTGTGTGCAAGACTCCAAGGCAGGAACAGGAAGGCCAGAGGGCAGGTGCACGGGGACAGAGGCCAGACGACCCCGATGCCCAGGAAACGACGCCTGGCACCTCTCACTGGCACAGGCATCTTCAAAGGAGCTATACCAAACTTTCCATTTGCAATGTTTAATTCTTCTTAAAGAGAGGGCTTTACATTCTGTAAGTTTTAGGCTCTGCAAAAACCTGGCCCACTGGTGCTGGAGATAAAGGATGTAAAACGAGACCTGAATACTAATATTAGAAGAAGCTGGGTGTCCTTTCTTTTGTATTGTTTCTGTGGGAAATTAAATTGTTCACATACTCACTGTGTTACTTGTTCGCTTATTTAACAAACACGTATAAAGCTCCAACATACCTACCACGTGTCAAGCCTCAGAGGCAACACAAAAAATACACCCCCAGCCTTTGGGTCCAACACCCAGTGGGTAAACAACGCAGCCGCACAAGTATAACACAAGTTTAGAAACAGGTCTAAATATGGAGCCTGCCTCCTCACCCCACCGGACTGGAGATTCTTGGAAGTCAGGCCCTCTGGCATAATATTTTATAGTTGTAAAACTTAAAAGATTAAAAGCTAAACTTCTCATCTTACTTTTTTGTCAAGGAAAAAAAACGTTGTCTTATCAGGAAAACTGGAGAAGCTGCCTCAAATCTATCTCCCAACTAATGGAGGTTGTGACTTTTTTTTTTTTTTTAATAGAGACAGAGTCTCACTTTATCGCCCTCGGTAGAGTGCTGTGGCGTCACACAGCTCACACAACCTCCAATTCCTGGGCTCAGGCGATTCTCTTGCCTCAGCCTCCCAAGTAGCTGGGACTCCAGGAGCCCGCCACAAGCCCGGCTATTTTTCTGTTTTGCAGTTCAGCAGAGGCCGGGTTTGAACCCGCCACCTTCAGTATATGGGGCCCGCGCCGTACTCGCTGAGCCACAGGCGCCGCCCAGAGGTTGTGACTTTTAAAGGAGGGGCCACATGCTTGGAGCAGGGAAGGATGTAACCAACAGGGGCTATGTGCATTAGGGGCAGGTTGCAAGGAATGGTGAGTCTTTTTTTAAATTTCAGATTAATAAAGGGGACAAAGGATTAGGTTACATTGCTTGCACTTGTTAGGTAAAGTCCAAGGTGTAGTTGACTCACCCAGGAGGTGTGCTGTACACCCCTACATTGTGCCCGTTAGGTGGGAGCACAACAATCCCCCTCCCTTCCCCCTCCCCGTCCCTCTTCTTCCCCTTTATTGACTTTAATTGTGTTCTTCTCTTGTGTGGATGTGTAGTTGTCCGCCTATCATTTTTGTGTTAGTACTGAGTACATGGCTGCTTGCTTTTCCATTCTTGTGCTACTTTATTTAGGAAGATGTTCTCCAAATCCTTCCAGGTCAATCCAAAGGTGTAAAGTCTCCATCTTTCTTTATGGTTGAATAGTATTCCAGGGTACACATACACCATGGTTTGTTAATCCATTTTACTTCCAACAAGCCCAGGGTCAGAGAAACCAGCAACTTGTCTAAGGCCAAGAAATAATTGGTAAGACTCAAGACCAGGAGGCAGGTTTGCTGGCTGTGCAGCTGGTCTCGCCCCAGCGGTCCAGGCAGCGACCTTGTCTCGGGCTTCCTTCCATCCCGTACATTTCATACTCAGTGTTCCAGACAAGGGGACATTCTGTTAAGGGGAATTGGTGGTAACAGTCATAAGAAGGCAGACAAACAGCTCTGAAATTTCTGCCTGGGATGGTCCTCCAGGTTGCAATTAGCTTTCATTTGGCTTCCACGAGGGCCTTACTTGATAAAATGGTTGATTGGATGGGTTGGAGGCGGCAGTTCTGATGGAGCTCATGGTAAATTAAAGACCCCCAAACCTGCTACTGTGTGCTGATGCTGGATGGCTGACAAGGAGCTGCTGGCTTGGGCTGCTGCCCTCCACATCCTCATGACCAGCACGAAGTGGCTCTGAGAATTACCCAAGGTAACGCTTGCCAAGACCTTAGCACAGCACTGGGCACATGGTTAGCACACAGTCACTCTTAGTCTTTGTTGTCAGAGCTATCGTCATTAATTCTGAAAAAAAATCACTCTGAATTTCAGTGACCAATGCTTGTATCATGATCAACTTTTACACCAAAGAAACTGGGTTTGAGAATTTATTTCTCCCAAATCTAAGAGCTCTATAGAATGAAGGATCATGCCAACCCATTAAGAAACTTTACCAATAAACCTAGGCCATCACCCCATGATCGTCACCATTTAAAATCCACTGCAAATCACATTCGCACAGCTCAGGAGTCCCTAATAGAACAATTGAAAACCACATTCTGTGGCTGTCCTTATATAAATCGCTATTTGCTCCAGGATGTTTTCAAGGCTATAAATAGATCTTACAGATGAGGCATCAACAGAAGTGTGTGTTCAAGAGGCAGGATAATCCAGGAGGCTTGAAAACGCCTAAGGATTTATAGTCAAAACAAAAACCCAGAGCAACATCTTCTGCTCTCTCTGGCACTGCTGGACAGGTTCATTTCCTTGTGTTTCCTGTAGCATTCCGGTTACGTCATAGTTCACGTCACCATTTTGAACTGTTTCTTTTTGAGACACAGTCTCACTATGTCACCCTCGGTAGAGTGCTGTGGCATCACAGCTCACAGCAACCTCTAACTCCTAGGCTTAAGTGATTCTGATGCCTCAGTCTCCCAAGCAGCTGGGACTACAGGTGCCCACCACAACCGCCAGCTATTTTGGTGGTTGTTGTTGTCGTCAATGTTGTTTATCAGGCCCCAGCCGGGTTCGAACCTGCTAGCCCTGGTGTATGTGGCTGGCGCCTTAGCCACTGAGCTACAGGAGCAGAGCCACCATTTTACCCGATACAAACTAAATATTTCTTGTCGTATGTTTCCCTTCTCCTGAGCAGTAAGAGATGCGAGTACACGGAATCCGACGTGGGAAATGCTTCGCAGGCCAGACAGACTCCTGTTACCCGCCTCCTGTGTCCACAGGACACCTCACTCTGCAGGTCCGGATTTGCCCCTGGAGTAGGGGTGAAACTTGAGACACCCACTGCCACCATGCGGTGGGGCAAACCAGGCTCAGCCGGGCCCGAGCAGCCGGCCACACATCGGGCCAAGCTGTCCGGCAGGGCTGTAACCTGTCGTGTCCGTCTTCAGACTTTTCCTTCCTCCATTCAAAACCTGGAGTTCAATTTGCAGCACAAGATACACTTTTTTACACCAGAGGTGCCATCTGTCTTAAAAATCAGCATAGGGGTGAGTTACCTGAAAGCTGAGCAGGACCCCAGGCCGCCGCGCCGCGTCTGACACCAGGAGGCGAGGACAGCAGAATGCAACGGCGGACTCCGCCTCTCCTGTTCCGGGAATGTGCACGGGATTCGGGCTCCGATCCTGCGGATGACATATGACTTAAGCGTCAGTGAGGTTTCCAGCACACAAGGCACAAAGTCACGGCGACTTCAATGAGCCCAGCGACCCTTACCCCGTGCTCGGCGTGGTGCTCGGCACCGTCTGGCCTGGTTTTCTTTCTTCTCGGCTCCTTGCCTTACCGTCTGCCTCCTCACTGGAAAGAAAGCTCCAGGAGGAACAGGAGCCCCTACCTCTCCCACCGTTCTGCTCCACTGCCCGTGGGCCCCCCAAATACTTGCTGATTGAGTCAAGGCCTTGCTCGGTGCAGCGTGTACCTCAAATATTGCTCAAGGACAGAGTCTTGGGGTACAATTTGTTTGGTGGCTACAGCCACTTCTTTGTTGCCAGAAAGTATATAGTTAATGTATAAAGTTTCACAATTTAGAATTTTCCTCTTTCAAATGCTTCATGCCTTAGATTTTTGCTACTTCTTCATCTAGTTGCAATAAACATAATGGCAAGCAAGGAGCAACTCAGTATTTTAGGGAAATTTAAAAACAGACAACTGCTCTAAATTTAACAGGTTTTAATATGCTGAAATTTAACCACATATAAAATAGTTAATAATAAGGCCGGGGGCTCACACCTATAATCCCAGCACCCTGGTAGGGCCAGGGAGCATCCCTTGAGTCAGGAGTTTGAGACCAGCCTGAGCAGGAGCCAGACCCCGTCTCTACTGAAACAGAGAAACTAGCCCACTGTCGTTGTGGGCACGTGTAGTCCCAGCTACTCGGGAGGCTGAGGAGGAATTGCTTGAATCCAGGAGTTTGAGGTTGCTGTGAGCTCAGCTGGCATAATAGTAATCTAACCCGGTGACAGAGTGAGATTCTAAAAAAAAAAAAAAAAAATTAAAAGGTAATAAAATATAAATTAAAAGTATATGTATATGTACTTTAAATAGTTTATAAAAAATTATAGAAAGTATATATTTATAGTGCAGGAGATAATGGTCACAGTGGCAAACAATGTGACTACACTTGATGCCACTAAACAACACACTTAAAAATTGTTAAAATAGTAAATTTTATGTTATGTGCATTTTTTATATGGCTAAAAAAATTGTAACCAGGAATTACTAAGTAATTGTAATGAGGCTAGTGCCACTGAGGGTCTGAGTTTTTTATTTTGTATAATTTTAATTAATTCATATTTAACTCTGAACAGCCACATGTGCCTAGCAGCTACTATATTGAACAGTGAGGGATAAAACTGGAAGAGCCTCATTTAAATAAAGGCGTTCAGCATGCTGATTGCTAAAGTTGGCATTTTGGATGGATTTCCTCTTGTTTTTTGTTTTCTAACTTATTATTATGAAGTTGTCAAACTTACATGCAGGTAGGAAAAATAACACAATGAAAATATATTCTGGACTCAGCACCTGTAGCTCAGTGACTAGGGTGCCAGCCACATACGCCAGAGCTGGCAGGTTCGAATACAGCCCACGCCTGCCAAACAACAATGATAACTACAACCAAAAATCAGCTGGGCATTGTGGCAGGCGCCTGTAGTCCCACCTACTTGGGAGGCTGAGGCAAGGGAATCACTTAAACCTTGGAGGTTGCTGTGAGCTATGATGTCACAGGACTCTATCCAGGGAGATAGCTTGAGACTCTGTCTCAGAAACTAATTAAATAAATAAACAATAACTCAACAGTAACTCTACCATTGTTTAAAAACAAAATAAGAGAAAGAAAATATGGGCGGCGCCTGTGGCTCAAAGGAGTAGGGCGCCGGCCCCATATGCCGGAGGTGGCGGGTTCAAACCCAGCCCAGGCCAAAAACTGCAAAAAAAAAAAAAAAAGAAAGAAAAGAAAAGAAAAGAAAATATATTCTCATGACCTAGATTTACCAGTTGTGAATATTTTATTTGCCATAGTAATACTTGAAATGCAACTGTGTGCTCCAAAGAGTTAAGGCCAAAGCTCTGAAACTAAGAAGAGCTTAGTTGCACATTCATCTCTGGACTCGAAACCAGTTCCTACTGGACTAATGCACTGCCCTTCCCTGTTGCTAACTAGTTATACTTTCATTTTCACATGTTCGGATCAGTGATTTTCTATTGCTGTGCCATGACAGCATCATGGGTGTGCTACGAAAACTTTTAAAGATCATTAATTAAATTATTTTCAAAAGAAGTTCAAAGGCCAGTAAGCACATCCTATTTTTTTTCATTAACATAGTTTTAGTGTGCTGTGGAAGTTTAAGTATAGGTTCAAGTGTGTCGTGAGATATAAAAGGTTACAAAACACTGATCTACATGATTGTGCTGGAAATATTAATCATGTAATCACAGTATTTTGTGAACACGTCTAAGTCATCTCAGATTTGAGCTGGGATTGCATTGTTATTAGATTGTGACCCCTTTTGGTGCTTGGTATGATCAGTACAAAAATCAGCAATCCTGAGTATATGACACCTCAAATGAGACATAGAGGTGACCCAGCAAGTATAAACAGAGAGCATAATAATTGGTTTGGTTTTTTTCTTTTTGAGACAGAGTCTCACTCTGTTGCCCTCAGTAGAGTGCCGTGGGGTCATAGCTCACAGCAGCCTCAAACTCTGGAGCTCAAGTGATTCTCTTGCCTCAGCCTCCCAAGCAGCTGAGGCAAGAGAATCGCGTGGCTATTTTTAGAGACGGTGTCTGGCTCAGGGTGAGCTCAGGCAATCCACCTGCCTCAGCCTCCCAGAGGGCTGGGATTACAGGTGTGAGCCACCTTGCCTAGTCTTTGGTTTTTAAATATTTATACTTATTTTAAATTTAGTCTGGAGACATGGCTATAAAACAATGATAGCTCTAAACCACTATGACAAGATGCTTTGATATCATGATGTACTTGTGGTTAGGAGTTGTGACTATTGAGAGCAATCGACTCCTAGTTTTACCATCTGCCTTTGGGGCTGTCCATTTTGGCATGGTTAGAAAGCTGGTTAATTGTGAGTCAAACTTATCAAAGTAAAATGGGGCAGGGAAAAAAGGACTAAATCCCAACAGAAGTGAAAATGCAATTCCAGCACCACGAAGAAACAGGTAGCTTGACCCAGGTTTCCATGAGTTTTCATATGATTATCTGGTGACTATGGTCTCGTGAGAAGGTTGAAATAAGCCCCACGCACAAGCACAGGGGCCTAGCATCAGACTTCTTAGTTTCAAATCCTGCTTTTGCCACAAATAGACTCTGGACTTTGGCCAAGTTACTTAAATTTTCTATATCTCAGTTTTCTCAACTGTAAAATAGAATTAACAATCCATTTAAATAAGATATTAGCATAGTATGTAGGACCTATGTTTTAATATTAAATTATGCAGCAAAACATAACAATATTCACATTTTAAAATCATAGCTCTTTGAGTAAAGTAACAAACAGGCCTAGTTTGAGATTGTCTTTATAATCATGGTCCTCATGATCTAAGGAAGCTCCACTTTCCAGGAGGCCTGATATGGGAAGAGCTCAGAGGAGCAAGTTATTGGTCAGCTGCCGCTATAGTTTTCTGGAAGCAGCCTTATGATACACAGTTCTGAACTCCAAAAATCTCTGAAAATCAAAATTTTCATAAGTGGTCAGCAACAGCTCACCTGAAGGTGACACCTAGCCTGAATCGTCGTGATGCTACTGTCTGGGGTCTCCGAGTATCAGGATTCCTGCTGTAGGTCGTGAGGGGCCTCCAGACATCAGGGGAGCTACAATAAGCAGTATACACATCATCTCACATTTAAAATATGAAGAAAATGTGAATTCAAAACCATATTTCGGCTCCAAGGATTGGGATAAGGAATTTTTTTTTTTTTTTTAGATAGAGCCTCAAGCTGTCACCCTGAATTGAGTACTGTGGCATCACAGCTCACAGCAACCTCCAATTCCTGGGCTCAAGCGAGTCTCTTGCCTCTGCCTCCCAAGTAGCTGGGACTACAGGTGCCCGCCACAACGCCTGGCCATTTTTTGGTTGCAGCCGTCGTTGTGGTTTGGCAGGCCCAG
>CAUYON010037014.1:0-19958 GCA_963573935.1 Arctocebus calabarensis | reverse complement strand
TCTTTATATAGTGATCAAGAAAATGCCATGAAGGCTATCTGTAACAGTACGATCAAAACATTTCTGAATGTATATGAATCGTGCCCTATGATTGCACCAATGTACAGAATTATGATTCAATAAAATTATTAAAAAAAAAGTTTTGATAATGCCATGGTCAAAAGTTTGGGTTTTTGAAGTCATGCCTACAGGCAGAAATTCCAATCTCAAATTTATGAGATGATTCCCTTGTATGTGGACAAAACAGTTGTTTACTGTCAGGAAAATAGAACATTTCTTCTTCTTCATTTGTTGGTCAACACTTCTTCCCTGTTACTCAAATAGAATAACAGTCATCCATGTGCATTTGTTTAATCTCAAGCACTGGGAGGGGATGTCTTCAGGCTTCAGGTTCTTGAATGTGCATAGCTTTCCAACTTACCAATCAACAAAGGCATTATTTTCTCTCTGATTGAGCTAGTGCAAAGTAGAACTGTGAAACATTCTTTGAAAAGTTTTCCATTCTTTTATTTGTCACCCTTCATGATGAGGCTCCTGTTAGACATCATCTTGAAAAAGGGTTTACACTCATCAGTATTAAAGATGTTGTCATCTTTGAAGCTTCTGGTGAAGTCTGTGAACTTCTTGATGAACTCTTCCACGACTTCTACTGGAAATTCTTTGGATTAACCATGCAAGACAGTGTCACAGATAGTCAAAGTTTAAATTTCTCATGCTAACCACTTGATGCTTGGACACCTGCCACTATGAATCCCTGTATTTTTTATCAACTTCTTGGATGACCTGTCTGGAGATTTGGGTGTTAACTGCCCTCATTTGTTTGAACCAGCTTTATAAGACTTCATTGACTTTGTATAGGGAAGTTTTCCTCCTGATCCACTGTAGTCTCTGCTTTCCTTACCATATGTCCCCAAATACTCATGTTTATGTTTTTGGATGTTGCTAACTATGGTCTTTTGCTCTCCTTTGGTTGCTGCTTTCCAGAAAATATAGAAGATCAATTGTTTTCATCAATGTCACCTCTTTGAGTTATATTCTTTGGGCCATTGTGCCTTGATTAACTATAACTAATTTTTTAGTAATTATAGAAGACTGGTCCTTCACATTGAAAAAAACTTCTACAGCATATGATAGACAAGAGGTTTTTTAGGCCTAATCCAACACAAGGTAATAATAAAACATGAAAAAAGAACTTAGACTAAAGAAAATATAACACAACAAAAAAGCAGAGCCTGTACCCTTGGTTTAGAGTAAACTCCAGTAGTCAAGTTATACAGGGTAAATTAATACTGTGTGTCACTATCCAAAGGGTCAAGATACAATTTGCAGAGGTGATCAATATAAGAATGTTAGTCTTTGAGTACATGTGGTGCACATATGGTCTATGAAAATAAAGTCAGCTTAAGGAGGTGTTCAATGCAGGGAGATGGTCAACCATGGAAGCTCTACTAATAAGACATTTTCACACATAACTACATTTTAGCTGTAGACTGCTGGATCAAGACAAGAATGCCCACTTTTGCTGCTATCAATCAACATATTAAGTTTTGGCCAGAGTGCGAGAGAAAAAAATAAAGAGCATTTAAATTGGAAAGGAAGGGGCAGCGCCTATGGCTCAGTGAATAGGGCACCCAGCCCCATATGTCGGAGGTGGCGAGTTCAAACCCAGCCCCGGGCAAAAACTGCAAAAAAAAAAAAAAATAATAATAATAAATAAAAATAAATAAATAAATTGGAAAGGAAGAAGTCAAAATAGCCTGTTTGTAGATCACTTGTTCTTATATTTAGACAAACCTAAGGACACCATTAAAAAACTGTTATGACTGACAAACAAATTAAAGTTGCAGGACAAAAAATCAACATACAAAAAATTAGTAACATTTCTATACATTAAACAACATGAAAGAGAAATTGAGAAAGCAATTTTTATTTATAAGGGCTATAAAAAATATAAAAAGCTAGGCATAAACACAACCAAAGGAGCTAAACATTTCTACAAGGAAAACTAATATACTGTTAGGATAGAAATTGAAGTGGAAATACAAAAAGAAAAAGAAAGACATTCTCTGCTCATGCACTGGAAGAGTCAATATTATTAAAATGTCAATACTACCCAAATGATCTATAGATTCAAGGCAACTGCTATCAAGATACCAAAGGCACTCTTCACAGGAATAGAAAGAAAATCTGAAAATTTTTATGAGAACACAAAAACAAGACCTTAAATGGCAAAAGTTAATACTGAGCAAAACGACCAAAGCTGGAGGCATCATTCTATATGACTTCAAAATTCTTTACAAAGCCATAGTAACAAAAATAGCATGGTACTAGCATGAAAAAAACACACATGAACTAATGGAACAGAGAAAAAAACAGATATACTTTTGCATACTTGCAACCAACTCATTTTTGACAAAGGCTCTAAGAGTTTACAATGGGGAAAGAACAGTTTTTTCAGTAAACCTAGCTAAGAAAATTGGATAATCATATGCAAAAGAATGAAAGACCACTATATATCACCATGCACAAAAATAAAATCAAAATGGATTAAAGACTTGCATTTAAAACCTAAAACTATGCAATGACTAGAATAAAACTCTAGGAAAATACTCATGACATTGGCCTGGGCAAAGATTTCTTGTTTAAGACTTCAGAAACACAAGAAACCAGGACAAAAAATAGACAGTTGGGATTACTTCAAGCTAAAAAGCTTCTGAACTGCAAAGGAAACAATCAAGAAAATAAATACATAACTCACAGAATGGGAAAAAATATCTTTATTCATCTGACAAGGGATTACTAACAAGAATATATAAGAAGCTCAAAACGAGCAAAATATGTAAATAGACCTTTCTCAAAAAGACATACAAAATGGCCAACAGTTATACAAAAAATGTTTAACATCTTCGATCATTAGAGAAATGCAAATCAAAACCACAACGTGATGGTATCAGTCCATCAAAGGGATATCTGATCCTGGTGTTTATTGCTATTCCTTTCACAATGGCAAAGACATAGAATCAACATAAGTGACACTCAGCAAAGGACTGGATAAAGAAAATGTAGTATATATCACAGTGGACAATGGACCACTATTTATTCATAAAAATAATGAAATCATGTCATGTGGGGCAACATGGATAAAAGTAGTACTTATTATTTTAAGTGAAATAAGCTAGAAATAGAAAGACAGGTATCACATGAACTCACTCATATGTGAGAGCTAAGAAAGTGGATGTTATCTAGGTAGAGAACAGAGTGTGATTCTTTCCAGGCTGGGGAGAACTGAGCAGAAAAGAACAATGGGTGGTTGGTTAATGTGCACAAATACACAGATAGAAGGAATGAGTTCTACTGTTGCTTAGCATAGTAAGGTGACTATAGTCACTTTAAAACAAGTCAGATGCAGCCTCCTGATAATTCAAAGAAATGAATGCATTAGCAAATATTAGCAACTAAATAATTATGATGTATAAAAGCCTTTTTATCACATGCTTTATTTATTATGAAGTTTTTATTAATTTGTAGTCTTTAAGCATTACTATCTTTCCTGAAATAATAAACTGAGGGAAATATTTATTTCTGATATAGCAACTATTTGGACTATTTCATATATCTAGTATTTGCTTTCCTTTTCTAGTGTGAGGGTCAATCCCAGGACTTCGCTCAAGTATTTTGAACCAGAGTTGCTTAGAGAAGGTAAACTTAGAATACAGCTAAATTGGTGATGCCCTGTTTCAAATGTTATGATTTTCATCTTTTGTTGCCCTGAAGTAGTACACTCAGATTTTAGAATGATTGCTTCCAAATAAAGGATGAATAATTCTCATTTGGATCTAAATATTCAATTAAAGCTCTATCTATTTCATTAATATCCCATTGATTAATATTGAGAAGAACTGAGAACCTGTAATATTCAAATTTAAGTATTATTTTAAAGACCCACACTCTATTTTAATTCTTCCTGTATAACTAATAAGTACAAATTATAATGAGAAAGGAACACAAAAGGTTGGCGCCCAACATAAAGCTGATAGTGAGAATAAACAGCTGAATTCTAATGTGTGCAATCTATCATCATCACCCTCAGAGTGAAATAGTTATTTTTTAAATTCATAAATAATAATTATTATTGAGCAATAGTTACATGGCAGACACTATATTAGACATTTCGTACATACTATACAAAGACTATCTTGCCTTGTTTTCCAACTGACTTTTGGAATGCTAAAGTAAAAAAGGGGGGGGGGTGTTGTGGTTAAAAAAATGTCAGAAAGTTGATTATTAAGCAAAAAGTAAATGCCTTTAACAGTGGAAAATGTATGCTGAAGCAATTGTATGCAAAAAATAGTGATGTGTTTAAAGCACTTTAAAAAAAAAGAAAATAAAAAGAAAGATAAGTATACAAAGGGCATAAAAATAGATGAAAAAATGTTGATAAGCAAAATGAGAAATTTTGCATTTTGAAAGATCACTATGGCAACCTGAGTGGGGAAAGACCAATGGATTAGAGGGAGTGGCTGGGGGCACTGGATTCACTCCCTGTCTTACTTTTGCTACTATGTAGTTATGCTGGGCACTAGCTTTTCCTTGCTTCTCCTCCCAACAACTGGCACTTGTTTCTCTGCCTTCTTAGTTCCTGGCTGACAGCCTGAAACCTCAGGCCTGTATGTTTGGTTTCAAGCTTCCCCCACGTTCAGAAATGCTTTCTGATAAACCACCCTGCAAAGGTTATCCTACCAACTAACTGTGGCCCATATCAACCTCAAATTTACCACTGGCATTGGAATTTATTTCAATGAGGACTAGCCCTCCAGTTCAACCTGACTACTTAGCTCTGTCCATTCTTACTTAAAGTTTACTTCTCCTTTTCATTGATCCAGGTCTCTGAAGGACCAGAATCCTTACAACTGAGGCTACTCTTTCAATCTCTGTGAATTTCTATTAGCAAAGAAACATTTCATAAAGGGTGAGTTATACATTATTTTTAGAAAATTTATAATTCATCATAGAGAAAAAGATATAAAAATTATAATCTCTCAACATAGTTACTTTAAGATAAAAAACTCTTCTCAGATCAAAAGAAAATAATGTTTAGACAATTGCTTTTAACCTTGTAAAGATTCTTTCTAACATCTTTGCAAAGCTATTTGAGTATTTTCAATATTTTAATGTAAATAACAGAGACTAGGGTATAATATGAGTAATGAAAGGTTACGCTATGTTAAGTAAATATCTAAAAATTTTACAAGCTTAAATCAATGAAAAGTTATTTTTTGCTCAACATTCACTTCAATTCCTTGCAACAATCCAGTATGGCCCTCCTCTTGGCAGCCACTTGGGGATTCTGGCTGTTTAAGTTTTGTGGTTCGCTAACATCAGCATAAGACTTTCTGGGTTGCTGAGCACATGCAAACAAAGAAACTGAACAATCCCCTGTTTTTTTTCCCTATCCCATCCTGGAAGTGGTATAGATTCAATCAACATTTCATTAGAGTCAACAAATCACACAGATCTATCCAGTGACAAGTAGGCTGAGCAGGGAAAACTTCTGGGAACTAGGAGTCTAGAATAAAGGGAGAACATTATATTAGGGAACAAATAAACTTTTAGTTATCACCTAACATAGAGACTCAAGAAGTACATGAAGGAAGGGCTTAGAGAAAGGGAAGAAGCTAAAGAAAATAGGCTTATCTCTGGAATTCAAGGAAAATATAATATTTTGAAATTTTTAATGAAGGTCAAATAAAAGCAAAGATATTTATTATAATGGATTCTAGATAGTATCAAGTAAGCCAAGATTTTGTTAGGTGGTTTCTTCCATTTTTAGGTTACTCACAGTCTCCCTTCCAATGGGAAAATAAGAAGGCCTTTGCTAGGCCAGAAGCTACCCACAAAGTGCCAGATGCTGTGCTGATCTGTCCTAGAAAAGATACCAGATGCAATGTACAAACAAGGATTTGGGCTATTGCTTGGTTAAATTTATGATGGTCCATCATTATCTACTATGGTCCATTTGTTTATTCGTTCTTTTGTTGTGGTTGTTTTAATGGAGCACACTATTTAAATGGGGACATAATGGAACTTATTTTATGTCTTTGAGGGTGACATTTTAGTCTGCCAACCAGGACTGAATTTGCTTTGCATGCTCACTTCTAACCAATTACTGATAAGGGAAATAAAATTACCGTGATTAGACCAGACCAACTATGGTCTGGCTATTTCAAAACATACAGTTCTAAATACATTCCCTGACTATATTAAAACTTTTTCAAAGGTGGTTTCACTATTGTATTTTAAACCTCTATTTTATTTTGGGATCTCAGCCTATCTATTCCCACATTTAATAAAAAGACTCTGGGAAACAGGACAGGTACTGCATTATTCTCTGCTGCCCTCCTAGACACACAGAATGGTGTATGCCCTTCCAGGCTTCCAGTCTTATGCACTAAGCTTGGTGAAAGTTTCATTCTTTCATCAGCACTGTCTCCCTTGCTGGCACTGTCTGAGGTTGGAGTCAACTAGACACTCGACAACATTTTAAAACATATACTTAAAAATCTAATAACACTTCCCTTTTTATTGGAAAATGTAGGAATTTTTTGTAATGATGTCAGTAGATTTTAAATTCATTCAAACTTATTCATGTCAAGTATACAAAAAAAGATAGGGCTCTAATGTTTAGCACTTGATAGCATTGTGGAAATGCTATTATGCATTAGTCTGAATCCCAGTAATTGATCATATTTACCCTCAGATAGACAAAAGTATATGCTATATATGAAGAGAGGATTTCTGGGGTCACTGTACAGATACGAATTCACCAAAAGTTCTCCTGGTTTTGCTATCACACTCTTCTGATTATCCACACACATTGAAGTGGTTGTGCAGGGAATTCTAACCCTTCACTAACCACACATAGTGAAACATGGAAAGCTCAGAGTAGTAGGTATCACACATCATGTTCACTACTAGTGGTTAATGTAGAGAAATTGTTAGACTCTATTCTTCTTGTCTATCATTCAAAAAACTGCAGACTGGATGTCTGGAACTTGTCACTCAGGATAACATAACAAGAGGATCCAGCTGCTTCAGACCTTGTGCAGCCCACCCGAGTGGCTGAATCAGTGTATTTTGCCACAGCTTCAACCAGGACACAGGTCACCAGGAATAAGAGTAGTGTGGAGATCTCATAAGAGTCACCTGATATATCCACCAAACAGATTAAGTAGACTCTTGAAAATAGTTGTGAAATATTATATGCCACGTGGCATTTTATTCATTTCCTATTTTCTCTTAATGTTCCTTCTGGCTTTCTAGTGAAATTCAAACACTTAGTCTTAAATTATAGTTCCTTTTACTATCAGTGTAAGTAATATTAACTAGGATAAAATGTTCCACTTCCTTCATAGTTGATATTATTGTGTTTTAGAAGGTTAGTTGGGATTAGGAGGTCAATCAGTTTTATCAAAGAATCTGTCTTCTATTTAATCTGAATACATGTGAAAAAATTAATAATCTTAAGATTTTGCAAATGTTTCTTTTAAATTGTTAGATTTGTTAAAAGTGGGCTTGTGAAACATCTGGGCTTTAGAGATTATTATTGTATCTTGTGAAAGTAAACTTTCTCTGTAAAGCAAAGACTTTACTTGTGAGAAAGGCCTCCAGCTTTTCCTACATCTGTACTGATTTAGTTTACTCTTGTCCACACTGTTATATTGCAGAAAAATAGAGGAGAGGCTGGGTGTTCTCCAGGTTAGCCTCTTGCTTACCATGGAAAATGATTAAAGGTGTTACTGTTACCCTTTTTAAAATTTTCTTCTAGTTTTATTGAGGCTCAATTGCAAAATAAAATTTTATATATTCACAGTGTAGAAGGTGATGTTTTGATATATATACCTATGTTATGAAATGATATCACAATCAAACTCATTAACATATCCAGCACCTCATATAGTTATTTCCTATATGGAAAAAATATTTAAGATCTATTTTCTTAGCAAATTTCAAGTATACAATACAGCATTATCAATTAAAATCATTGCAAGTTGCGTTAGATCTTAAGAATTTATTCATATGATCAAAAATATTTCTGATTGTATATGAAGCACATTCTGCCCTATGATTGCACCAATGTACACAATTATGATTTAATAAAATTATTTAAAAAATAGAATTTATTCATCTTGCATAAGTAAAACCATGTATTCTTTGACCAACATTTCTACTCTTTCATCTATGAGGTTGACAGTTTTAGATTCTGCTTATATGTGAGATTATGCAGTATTTATTTTTCTGCCCCTGGCTTATTTGACTTAGCATAATATCTTCCAGGTTCATCCACATTGTTTCAAAAGACAGGATTTCCTTCCTTTAAAGGTAAAATATTCCAGAGAATGCATATGTGTGTGCAACACCTTTTATCCATTCACTATTGGTGGATGTTTTGATTGATTCCTTATCTCGCCTGTTGTAAGTAATGATGCACTTAACATGGGAGTGCAGTTATATCTGTAAGATGCTGATTCATTTCTTTTGGGCATATACACAGAAGTGGGGTTTCTGGGCCCTATGGTAGTTCTAATTTCAATTTTTTGAGAAGCAACCATACTGTTATCCCCAACGGCTCTATCTGTTTGTATCCCGCCAACAGTGCACAAGGGTTCCCTTTTCTCCACATTCTTTCCAACACTTGTTATCTTTAACCATTTTGATAACACTCATTCCAACAGGGTCTAATTTTATTCGTATAGTTATATTTATTGAAAAGACGGCCCTTTCCTCATTATGCGTTTTTGACAATTGGCTGTAAATGTGTGGATTTATCTCTGTACTCTCTATATTCTATTTTGTTAATTATTATGTTTGTTTTTGTGCCAGTGCCATGCTGTTTTGATTCCTACAGCATCATAACAGATTTTGAAGCCAGGGTTTGTGATTCTTATTATTTTGTTCAACTTTTGTTCAAAATAGCTTTGGCTATCTGAGGTGTTTCTTAGGTTCTATATGAGTGTTAGAATTGATTTCTCTGTTTTTGTGAATGTTGATAGAGATTTCCCTGAATCTGTAGATTGCTTTGGGTAGTGTAGATATCTTAACAATGTTCTTCAAATGAACATGGGATCTATAACTAGTTATTTGTGTCTTTTTCCATTTATCAATATTTTTATAATTTTTAGTTCAGAGATCTTTGGCCTAATTGGTCAAATTTGTTCCTAAGTATTTTATTTTATTGATGCTATTGTCAATTGTTTTTTTGACTCTTTTTATCAGATGGCTTGCTATTAGTGAATGGTAATACTATTGATTTTTGTATGTTAATTTTGATTCTGAAACTTTACTGAATTTTTCTTTGGCTCTAACCTTTGTTTGTTGGAGCTGATACTTTATTTTGGCTTGTTGTTTAAATTGACTACTCTGATATCTCATGGCTTAGCTATTTTCAGCTCAGCTCAGCTCTTGACATTAGAGTTTGACTTAATTGTTAATTAACTGGTAATTTTTGTGTGCATAAAAAAGACTTTATTTAAAAATATTTTTAAATAAAAATTTAAAAGACTTTATTAATTAGTCTTTATTAATTTATTAATAATTCTTTATTCTTAATCTATTAATAAGTATTTATTATTTAGTCTTTATTATTAATTTACTCATGTCTTTATTAATTAAATGAAAAAGACTTTTTAAATAAAAATTAAAAGGGCTTTATTTAGAAAGCCTTTTCAAATAAAAATTAGTCCATCATCTATTTACTTATTTCCTCATTTTCCCTGTGTATACGGTATAAAAAAATTTCCCTTTTTAGCTTTTCCTTTTTAGCTTTTCTAGCTACAAGCTCTGCTCTGACCATCACCTTAGCCCTGAAACTAAGCCCTGACCTTCTTGATAATAATTTTTAGTTGACACATAGGTATATGTCTATAGAAGGTTTGCATGTCTATACAGGTATTGACACATCTGTATTATTTTTACATACATTTGTGTATATCTTTATAAATATTGACATGTCTGTGTGCATCTGCATGATATCTGTATTTGTCTTTTTACTTATCTGCATGATTTCTTTGTCCAGCTAGAATAGTTGAAATTTTTCTCCTTTGCCATTACATAAGTTTATTAAGAAGGAAAAAATACTTGAGTCTCTTTTATAAGTCAGGATATGAAAGTCTTTTTTATATTCATCTAAATTATCAAATGGTATCATAAATTAGATGACTAAACTGAGCTGAGAGGAGAGGCTGTAGATGGAAACTTAATTTTTACATCAAATATGAGCCTGCAAAGAAAGAGAACTTGACTTCCTTTGGGTCTGTTTAAAATCTGTCTATTTGTAGTGATAGCTTGGAGTTGTATTCCCAATATTCATTTTGCTGAGAGAATCCAAAGAACCCTCAAAATATGAGTAAGAAATTTACTTATATATCATTTGTTAGTGACACTTTTAGTTGTTACTGTGTTGTAGCTATAGTCTGAATACAGGTTGACAGGTTTTGTTTTTTCCTCTTGACACCAGATGTGTGATACCTTTTCCATCATCACTGTTACAACTTTCTGACACCAACTAGGTGTTCTATAATTCAATTGAATTCTGACTACTACCCAGAGTAGGCATCAAACCCCATAGTTTTAAGGGCTCAGGGCAAATAGCATTTGCACCCAGTTCAGATGCTAATTGCAAGCCTCGGGTCACCGATACTTCTGATCAACTTGCTGTAAATCAGAGGTTTCCATGGCCCCCTCCTCAGGTTAGATGATTTTCTAGAATGGATTTGCAGTAGATTTGCTGTACTCTCCTGGCATATAAATGTGTTTTCCAAGTAAGAAGCTCCTATAACTCCATAATTTGGTTTTTTTTTCAGTTTAGGTTTCATTATATAGATATGATTGTGGCCATTAGTGATTAATGAAATCACTAGTCCCTCTCCCATCTGCAAAGATTGGGAGCTGAGACTGAAAGTTCCGCACTTATAATTAAGGCTTGGTTTTCTTTCCGACAATGAGCTCTCATCTTGAAACTATCTAAGAGCCTGCCTAAAGCTGCATTATTAGAACAAAAGATGTTCCATTCATCCCTATCCATCAGGAAGTCATTCGGGTTTTGGGGGCTCTGTGCCAGGATCTAGGGACAAAGATCAAATATATTTTTTATTTTACCAAATATCAGCATCAAAGTTTATAAACTCATATATTTAAAAATACACAGATATAATTAAGATGCAAAATTGCAAACTAGGAAAGTAATGGGGTATGAATATGTTATTGATAACATCAGTTATCTATTCCTGCAATAATGCTGCATAACAACTAGAAAATCTCAGTGACAAAAAACAATCAGTGTTTTATTTAGTTCACATACCTACCTGATCTCTTCTGACTCACTCATGTGTCTGTGGTCAACTGATGGGTAGTGAGGCAGCTCTACTCATCTGGACTAGGATGTCTCACAAGTCTGAGGGCCAGCTGGGAACAGACTTGGCTGGGACAACGGGAGGTGATTCAGCTTTACTCTACATGTCTTTTATCCTACAGGCTAACAGATATACATTCTCATTGTGATGGCAGAGGAATGCAAACCAGCACAAATGCCAACTCCTTTTCTAGTGTCTGTATTACATAAGCTAACATGCCATTAACACAGGTCACATGATTGATCTCTATATCAAGGAGTAGATATAGCATCTTTTCTTGTGTAGGCAGGTATTGCAAAGTTACATGGCAGGAGGACAGGGTGGTGCAAAGATTTGGGCTTTCAGGGTAGTCAGGGCATAACATTATATAATGAGTTCCCATACATCTGTAAGAGAAGCCATGAACACCTCAGTAGAAAATTAAGTAAAGACAAAGACATAATTATCAGACAGAAAATATAACCACAGGACAGCTACTACATTTAAAGCATTTTTGTAGTGAATTAATAATGATAATAACAATAAAGCTTTATTTAATATTGATGTATGACTTATAGTAATACTATATATATATAGTTTAGACAGAGTATCACTTTGTCACTCTTCGTAGAGTGCCCTGTGATGTCACAGCCCATAACAACCTCCAGCTCTTGGGCTTAGGCTATTCTCTTGCCTCAGCCTTCTGAGTAGTTGAGACCACAGGTGCCCGCCACAATGCCCAGCTATTTTTTTTTGCAGTTTGGCTGAGGCTGGGTTTGAACCTGCCACCTTCAATTCATGGGGCTGGCGCTTCACTCACTGAACCACAGGTGCCACCTGCAATACTATATTCTTTAGGGTGGAGAACAATTCAGGGTATTTTTCATAGAAAAATTGTTAACAGGTTATTAAGTGCTTTTTCTTAATAGTTTTAAGCATATAATCTAGTAAATCTCCTTGGAATATAGACTTTAAAATATTGTTAATTAGCATAACTGTTCACGTACAATTATTTTTCAGTGTTACTTATATGAGTTAAAAATAAAAACAGTCTCCATATCTAACTGCTGGGGAGTGTGGGAAGGTTTATGTGGATTAGGGGCTGGACGTGTGGTCTGGCAGGATGACAGGCACACTCGGCTTTCTTGCTAGCATGAGAGACAAGAGCTTGGATGTCTGATCAAACTCCGACAAAGCACAGGGTGGTCCAAAAGCCACTCCCAAAGTCTCCACACATATGGAAAAGGGAAGTTGTAGCTAAATGTGGTTTTATTTGCAAAATATTCATTACAAAATTTTGAAAAATGTTAAAAAACCATTCTCTACATGTTGGCCATCTCTTTGTAAAATTTCATAATGAATATTTTGTAAATCAAGGTACACTATTATTTTATTTAAAGTAATCGCAATTTATTGAGGACCATGCTATATCTCAAGCATCAGGGACTTTAAATATACTAATTTATTTACTTTTCATACATTATAAGGTAAACATTATTGTTTCTGTGTTACAGATGGCAGAATTGAGGATCACAGAAATTCAATTATTTGTCCATTGTCCCACAGTTAGTTGAGTGGAAAAGCTTGGACACCGAAAAGGAACTTCCTGACTCCAAAACCAATGTACTTTGCACAGTTCCACAGAATAAAACACTCATTTCATCTTGTGCACCTTGGATAATAAATATGCAGAGGGACCTGGGATGGCTGAAATGGGATGTGGTACTACAGTTTCTCAGGCACGCACACAAAACCTAGATTGGGTCTTGCTAATTGCAGAAGGAAGACTGATGGCCCTGAAGGTGTTCACGTCCCGCCCAATCCCAGACACCTATGAATATATTACCTTGGAAAAAGGACTTTTTCAGATGTGACAATGTCAAGGATTTTGAGAAGAGATTTTCCTGGATTGTACAGGTGCACCCACCACAATCCCCAGGGTGCTTATAAGAGAGAGGCAGAGGAATCACCATCAGAGAGGTGAGGATGGCAAAGTTTAAGTGATGTGAGGAAAGGGCCACGAGCTAAGAAATATGGGAAGTCTCTAAAAGCTGGGAAAGATAGAGAAGCCACAGGAAGAGTACAGGCTTACAGGCTCTCTAGAACTGTAACATAATAAATTTGTGTTATTTTAAGACCCTAACATCTTTTATAGCAGGATCTGAAAACTATGCACTTACACACTTGTTCTGTTTAAATTATAGATATAATTAAGCTGTGTGTTATCTATTTGATTATTTTATACAGAAGCATGTTTCATGTCTTATTTAATAACCATGAAGGTAACCTAATTTTAGACAAAATCAAGTCACTAAATCAATAACTGAATGAGTCAGTATGTGTCTGATAATGGGGAAATTCAAATAAATAAGTAATCTCACACAAAGATAGAGAAAGACATTAATTCCTTTGGGCATTTAGCTAATGGCACTGGTAAGGATACACTCCCAAAGCTGTGTATTATGGGAAGTGTCCCAACTAGAGAGATAGGAGAGAAACACTGTGAGAAAGGGTGAAAATTCAATTAGAGTGTATGTGATACTATTCACCTCCGAAGAGGTTATTGACCTGTCAAAGGAAGCATTCAAGGTATCTTTCTGCCCATCACGTTGTGTGTGACGTGTTTGCAGTTAGAGGGCCGTATGCATCAATATGAAGAGCTACACAGTGGTCATTTACTTTCAGTCAGTTCTGAGACACAGTGACTTTGGCTTCCCTATAGGATATAAATACAGCTAAATTCTGGATTGACTAGGGCCCAAGCTGGGTGCGGTGGCTCATGCCTGTGATCCTGGTACTGTGGGAAGTTGAGGTGAGAGGATCTCTTGTGCTAAGGAGTTCAAACCAGCCTGAGCAGGAGGGAAACCCTGTCTCTACTAAAAATAGTAAAATTAGCCATGCATCAAGGTGGGCACCTGTAGTCCCAGCTACTCTGTGGGCTGAGGCAGGAGGATCACTTGAAACCAGGAGTTTGAGGTTGCTGTGAGCTATGCTGATCCCTGGCACTCTAGCCTGGGCAGCAGAATAAAACTCTGTCCCCCAAAACCAAACCAAACCAAACCAAACCAAAACAACAACAACAACAAAAGAAAATAAAGGAGTACAAGCAGCACAAAGTACCTCCAAGTCCTTTATTGGGGGTTCATTGGATCTGGAAGGAAGCAAAGCCCATGTCCTTTCCCATTAACACTAGGTCCCAAGAAATAACATCATAAAGCCCAGGAATCTTTCAGGCCAAATGTTGCTGAATATGGCTGTGATGGCAGGGTTTTCCTTGCATCAGAGTTTGGTTCTTTAAAATTAATCCAAATAACCAGTGCTGGAGGACACGTCCCATAAGCAGGCTTCTGACTTTCATAGCATTTCTTTTTTTTTTTTGAGACAGAGTCTTACGTTGTTGCCCTTGGTAGAGTGCCTTGGTGTCACATCTCACAGCAACCTCTAAGTCTTGGATTTAAACAATTCTCTTGTCTCAGCCTCCCAAGTAGCTGGGATTACAGCACCTGCCACAACGCCCGGCTATTTTGTGTTCTAGTTGTCATTGTTGTTTACTAGGCCAGGGCTGGGTTTGAACCCGCTAACCCTGGTGTATGTGGCCGGTGTGGTAACCACTGTGCTACTGAGCCCTTAGTAACACTTCTAATAATGCATAGAAGTGAGCACTTAATTACTGCTAAGTAATTGATCACTTCTTCAAAGAGAATATAATGGAAGAAAAAGTATCCAATGTATACACCCCTAATATGAAGCAAATTTATATCTTTCAAGTGAAGGCTACAACCCAATTATTGCATAAGAAGACGGGGAAAAAGGAGAGGGAGGGAAAGGGAGGGAGAGGGTGGGGGGAGAGAGGATAAAGTGTGAGATCACACTTGTGGTGCATATTTGAAGGGTCAGGAGAAAACTTCTAAATACGGATCAAAAATGTCTTCACATAGTAAATGAGAAAATCTCATGAATGTTATGTCAATCAGGTGGATGAAAATATCTCAGATTGTATGTGAAACCCACACACTATACCCCATGATTGAATTAATGTACACAGCTATGATTCAATTAAAAAAAAACAAAGAGAATATAACAATAATAATTAGAAGAAGCTAGCTGGGCATTGTGGTGGGCACCTGTAGTCCCAGCTACATAGGAGGCTGAAACAAGAGAATCACCTAAGCCCAGGAACTGGAGGTTTCTGTGAGCTGTGATGCCACAGGACTCTACTGAGGGTAATAGAGTGAGGCTCTGTCTCAATAATAATAGCAATAATAATAATTAAAAGAAGAGAAACTTTTCTTATTTCTAGTTTACACTCCCTCTATCTCTCTTGCTAATAGGAATAATGAAAAAGGAGGAGAATAATTTGGACTATGATGGGGTATGTGAAGCGTATTTGAAATAAATCATTTTTCAAGTAAAATCAGTTAATTTATATGAAAATTCTAACTGGTGTAGGGCATGCTGATGTTGGCCATGAGTCTGTACTAGAAAAAATCAATCACTTTTTTGAAACAAATATCTTCTGTTAAAAATGAACACATACTGGCCACAAAATGTTAGTTAAATTCTAAAAATTGCATATTTTAAAAAACAGAATCTGGAGCACAACATTCTCTCCTGGGAGATACAATTCTAGTTGTGTTTTTTTTTTTTTTTAAATGCAAACTCAACCTTCTCTAAAGGTAGACATCAATTATTTAATTAAAAAAAGATGAATTTTATTAACTTGTAGATTTTAAACATATGAGAAATAATATCGTCTTATAGTAGTTTGAATATGAGACTGTAAAAAAGGAAGGAAAAACTATTCTCAAGCCACGTTAGAAAAATCTGTCTAAGAAGAATACTAATGGCTTTTTTCATAGCTGATTTAAACGTGTGGTACACAGTTAAGCAAGTTATGTAAAGATTCTTATCTGGTTTGTTTCATGTTGGAGTGATGCCTATTACAGAGATTCAAAGGACAGCAATGGCTTCCAGGCCCATGATAGATATTAAATACTTCTACTAGTAGGCAGGACCACTGGCAAACAGCAGAGTAAGATTCAAATGTGGTTAAAAGCAGTTTTCTTACTGGTGTCCTGATGTCTAAGTGGTAAGATATCATCTTGGAGGTACGATTCACCATCTTGTAAGTTAAAATTCATGGAAAGTGTAGAGTCAAACTTTACCCTTTATCATTACTTATAGTAGACAGGGCACGAATTACTGTAAATAGTGATGAATAATGACTCCATGTTTTTTGACCTGTTTTTATACCTATAAGAGATAATTCAATCAGAACCTAATATACCTGATCATTTAAAATTAATACATCACTGGGTGACAATACCAGCTTCCTAGAAATTTCAGTGGCAATACTTCCAGTCTTGCAAACAAATGCACCTTACAAACAACTGCATCTGATTTACTGATCTGATTTACATCTTTAACAAGTGCTGGAGTCTACAAAACTGTATTGGGATCATTTCCAGGTAGTCTCTAGCTTCACTGGATGGTAAGATTTTTGAAAATTGAATGAGGCTGTTATTTTTCTCATTTTATTTTCCACTTGAAAACATAAAGGAATTTACAGATGTACTTTTCTGTGATCATCACGCTATAAACCAACTTACTCTAATAGAAAAATATGCAGAGGGAGAGAAGTATTAAGTGTGGTTTAAATTGATATAATTTGAATAAAAATAATAATGCTTATACAAGAAGTAGTAAAGATCTTGGCTAAAATTTGGAACCATCCCTAAGACATAGATTTTAAAATAGACATAGGTGGAAAAGTTTTTTATCTTAAACCCTTACTTACTATTAAACTTTCTTATAGAGTATTCAATATACCACTTTGAATTAAATAATGAAAGAGAAATGGCAATTATATCATATTATTATTTTACTTATTTTGCAATTGTAGAAATTTATGTTGATGTAAGAGTAAGAACACACATAACATTACCAAATAGAAAAAGTAATTATTCATAGATTTTTATCATTACCTACCTGAGAAATCTTGATTAGTAGATTTAATACTATTAGAGCTAATGAAAAAAAAAATTACTGAAGGGGCTAAGTAAGAAAAAATAATTAAAACACAATCGTGTCACTGCATCCCAGCAATAACTACCTACATTATATAATTGATAAAAATAACACTTATAACAAAAAGATAAATATTCTGGGGTATAGACAATCAGCAATTTGAGTGAGTCACATAAAGAAACCACAAAATTGGGGCCTGCTCAGGGACACACACTTTATACATCAGGGTGGTTATCCGTGGAGGAGGGGAAGGAGAGATTGGCTACGAATGGAGCGGAAGTGAAGAACGGAGCCTTAATTCAACAATGACCAGGGCACACGATGAAGAGAGGATATTGTTTTTTTCCCATAATTGGTTAACATTTATTAGTTTTATTTATACAATAAAACATGTGTTAAGCATAAGGAAGCTAAGGAAGAAAAAAATTTTAATAACTTTTTTATCTTTAATAAATCAAATACTGATTATAAAAACTAAACTAAAACTCTGAATAGCTTTGTGTGTAAACTTCCCCTCAAGAATACAAAAAACAATTCATAGCACAGACGCTCTAACAGTTTAGCTACAGGAAGGGATTAGGTTTAATTCAGCTCTTTGCTCCTGGGTTAAAAAAAGAAAAATAAATGGAGAATAAAACATATCTGAAACATGTATCATGTTCCTGTTTCCACTAAAAATTGTGAAAATAGACATTCTGTCTAAGTTATTCTGCATTTTGAATACTGCACTCATCAGCGTTCCTACACAAGTTTTCTTTGGTATTTCTAACGTTACTTGGACGTACAACTAGGCAAGAACTTTAAATAATGACATCTACATTTTAAAAAGAAAAAGAAATATTTGTCATTTAGAAGAAGTTTTGTTAACTCATTATGTAATATTTCATACAAAGAGAACTGGAAAATAATGTGGGAAAAAAAGGTGGAAAGCTTATTATTGTTATAAACAATCCGTATTAAAACTAGAGGAAGTAAACAGAAAAGTGAGGGGAGAAGGTCTGTTCGTGTCTCCTTTTGGGATCCTTACCTTTGCAGCCTCATTCTATAGAAAAGGAAGATGCAGAATATGTGAATCATCTGAGGTCAGAGATCTATCAACAATCATTTCCTGACACCCTGCTAGGGACAGATTCTGAATTAATGCAAGTCCTTGGTTAAAAGGGTGGAACTTAAGCCTTCTCAGCACACCCAGTCACACTCACACATGCGCATAGACATATACGGAAAAAATTTAAAAAGTACCTATGTGAGGTAACGGATATGTTAATTAGCTTGATTGCAGTGATCATTGCACAATGTTTATCAAAACATTAAGTTATACACCTTAAATGTATACAGTATTTTTTTGTCAAGTTTATCTCAGTAAAGATACGTATAACAGAAAAATCAAACAAATAAAGTGATATTCTTCCTCTGGACTTACATGCATTTCAATGGAGGATTCTAGGGAACAGTCATAGAAGAGGCAAAAAATGCAGTGTGTGTGTGTGTGTAGTGACAGAGAGAAAGAGAGAATGAATATTAATTTTGTTAGCTACCAAAAAAGGTGCAGATAATTTTTTATTCTTAATTACCAAAATGAAAGCATTATTCATAACATCCAGAGTTTCTGAAGTTCCACAAAACAGTTATTTATCACTATCATTTGTGGCTGCTTTCCAAAAGATTGTTATTTTTTAATACTATTTGGGAATTGATTTCAAATCATGAACCCATTTATGTAATTTGACTAAATTATGTCAGTCATAATCCAATCATTATTCCTTATATTGGAAATTATAATGAGGGAAATAGGTATATCCATGCAAAGATTCATTTTTGACAATAGTTTACCATAAAGAGGAAAAGGATATACATACCTGATAGTGGGGAAATATTTTAATGAATGAGACCATAAATGTTCAATAGGATATTAAACCAACATGGGGATAATATTGAGATGAAGAAAGAGTAAGCGGAGACAGAGAGGCAGATACCCAGAAATAGGGAAGAGGACTGTGAAAGAAAAGCTGCTTAGTTGTATAGTAGCAAATTAATTGGTATGTTCTGTATTATCCATTTTTTATAATAAAATTTGCTTTTTTTTATTTTTGTAAGACAGAATTTATTCACAGAAAAGAAAGAAAAGAATACAGAAAACATTGAGGCATCTGTTAGAGGGAGAAAATTCTAGTGGGGAGAGAGAAGCTCTCTCCGTTTCTTTCCCAGTCTTTCCCATCTCCTCCTTTAGGCCTTTAGTCTCAGGGTATATATAGGTGTATGGGTTCCTTGGCCAGGAAACAATTGAATACAGTCCCTTCCACCAGGGGCAAGGTGAATGAATGTATCAATGAATGGATACAGTCCTTTCATGGGATTGAGGCCTAGGAAATTCACAAGAAATTGACCTAGGCCTATATAGGAGATGGGGGTTCCACATTTAGTCTTAAGTGTGAAGTGAAGGAGACACCAAGGCACAGGTGTCACCTCAGCAGTTGTCCAGCCTTTTTGGCAATTGGAGCCTCTGGTGGAGGTTGGAGGTCCCCCTCCTTGCCTGTCATCCAG
>CAUYON010037011.1:0-22004 GCA_963573935.1 Arctocebus calabarensis | reverse complement strand
AAACCCGGCCTCGGCTGAACTGCAAAACAGAAAAATAGTTGGGCGTTGTGGCCGGCGCCTGTAGTCCCAGCTACTCGGGAGACTGAGGCAAGAGAATCGCCTAAGCCCAGGAATTGGAGGTTGCTGTGAGCTGTGTGATGCTATGGCACTCTACCAAGGGCAATAAAGTAAGACTCTGTCTCCAAAAAAAAAAAAAAGAAAGTAGAAGCAATCAATCACTTACCCATGGATTTCCACAGTGCTCCCTTGGGGGACTTTTTAGTAGTTTGATGCTCAGTAAATACTGATGGGTTGAACTATATTAGACAAGTTGTAAAATAATCATAAACAATTAAAAAAAAATTTTTTTTTTTTTTTTGAGACAGAGCCTCAAGTGGTCACCCTTGATAGAGTGCTGTGGCATCACAGCTCACAGTAACCTCCAATTCCTGGGCTCAAGCGAGTCTCCTGCCTCCACCTCCCAAGTAACTGGGACTATAGGCGCCCGCCACAATGCCTGGCCATTTTTTTGGTTGCAGCCGTCATTATTGTTTGGCGGCCCGGTCTGGATTCGAAACCGCCAGCTCAGGTGTACGTGGCTGGTGCCCTAGCCCGCTGAACCACAGGCGCCGAGCCAACAATTAAAAATTATATACATTAAGGCTCAGCACCTGTAGCTCAAGCGGCTAAGGTGCCAGCCACATACACCAGAGCTGGTGGGTTCGAATCCAGCCCGGACCTGCCAAACTACAATGACAGCTACACCCAAAAAATGGCCGGGCATTGTGGTGGGCACCTGTAGTCCCAGCTACTTGGGAATTTGAGATAAGAGAATCACTTAAGCCCAGGATTTAGAGGTTGCTGTGGGCTGTGATGCCATGGCACTCTACCCAGGGCAACAGCTTAAGGCTCTGTCTCAAAAAAAAAAAAAAATTGTACACATTAAACTTGGACACCAAATTATAAAACAAACAAATTTTCTTTCTTTTTTTTTTTTTTTTTTGAGACAGTATCACTATGGTGCCCTCGGTAGAGTGCTGTAGCGTCACAGTTCACAGCAACCTCAAACTCTTGGGCTTAAGCAATTCTCTTATCTCAGCCTCCCAAGTAGCTGGGACTACAGGTGCCCACCACAACACTTGGCTGTTTTGTTGTTGTTGTTGTTGTCGTTGTTTAGCAGGCCCTAGCTGGGTTCAAACCTACCAGCCACAGGGCATGTGGCCGGTACCCCAACCACTGAATTATGGGCACCAAGCCAAACAAACAAATTTTCATTTGTCCTAAAGTGATTTTGAGTCTTTAGGCCAGCGGTTCTCAACCTATGGGTCATGACCCACAGGAACTGTATTAAAGGGCCGTGACATTAGGAAGGTTGAGAGTCGCTGCTTTAGGCAAAAATTAGCAAATTATTATTAGGAAAAAAATGCATGGAGGTGTCTGGTGCAGTGGCTCACCCCTGTAATTTAGAAGTCTGGGAGGCAGAGCCAAGAGGATCACTTCAGCCCAGGGGTTAGAGATCAGCCTAAACAAAAGTAGCAACCCCTGTCTCCATAAAAAATAGAAAAAATTAGCTGATTGTGGTGGTGTGTATCTGTAGTCCCAGATACTTGGGAGGCTGAGACAGGAGAATTGCTTGAGCCTAGGAGTTTGAGGTTGCAGTGAGCTATAATAATGCCACTGCACTTCAGTTGCAACTCTCTCTCTAAAAAAAAAAAATGCGTGAGAACTAGATTTGGAGACTTCTATTAAATACTATTTTCCACTTTCCTATGAAACAATATGCTAGTAAATTTTTTTATAGCCCAGTACTGTATTATAAGAGAGTCCACTCTTGGTTTAGGTATTGAGAAAAATTTGCTTTCCCAACATTGTTTTAACTATGAATCTTTCTTTCTTGTGGCTTATCTTCAACAAGATTGTTATGTCTTATGTACCAAAAGTGAAAGTAATAGGCTTATGTGCTGGTTTTATCCTATTTATTCAATAATTTGTATTGTGGCTCAGCACACACACTCTGCTTTATATTGCTGGTTGACTAATTGGTAGAAATAGGTCTAGAATGTTGTACTTCCTACTTCCACTACCTGAATTATATACAATATAATAATCTCAGTACATTTACATCCTCCTGGTCTGGGTTTAATTTTTACTTAGATTTTCATTTTATAAAATTTAACTATGGTAGAATGGACAGATCTTATGTGTACTCCTAGATGAGTTTTGACAAATGGATAAATTTGTGTAACCCAGCCCAATCTCAAAGTATAAAGTATTTCTATAATCTGAGAAGGTTCTCATGTACTCCTTTCCAGTCAGTACAAATCTCCCATGGAATTATTGTTCTAGTTAAGCCTATTTGTGAACTTCATATAAATGCAGTCATACTGGATACATTCTTTGGTATCAGTTTTCTTTTGGTCAGTTTTGGTCAACAAGTTTTTAGGATTTATCCACATTGTATATATCTGTAGTTCTTTTTTATTGATGAATATCCCATTATTATACTTCACAAATTTTTATTTATTTATTGATAGGTATTTGAATTGTTTCCAGTTTTTTGCATATTATGAAGAAAGCTATTAAAAATAGTTCTGTTTAAATCTTTTTTTGACATGTTTTTATTTCTCTTGGGTAAATAAGAGTAGAGTTGCTGGGTCATATAATAAGTATATTTTTGACTTTAACTTTATGTGCCTTTGTTTTTTTTACTTCCTTGCCCTCAGTAGAGTGCTGTGGCGTCACAGCTCACAGCAACCTCCAGCTCTTGAGCTTAGGCGATTCTCTTGCCTCAGCCTCCTGAGTAGCTGGGACCACAGGCACCCACCATAACGCCTGGCTATTTTTGTTGTTGCAGTTTGGCTGGGGCCGGGTTTGAACCCACCACCCTTGGTGTATAGAGCCAGCGCCCTACTCACTGAGCCACAGGCCCTGCCCTATTTTTGACTTTAAAAGAAGATAGTCGAGTAATACTTCAAAATGGTTGTCCCAGTAAGAATACTCATTTTTACTAATATTGACAAATGTTTAAGGCAGTGGTTCTCAACCTTTCTAATACCAAGGCTCCTTAATGTAGTTCCTGTGGGTCGTGGCCCACCAGTTGAGAACTGCTGGTTTAAGGAAATATCTCAGTAATAACTTTACAGCCTGTTTTTTTCTAAGCATCTTAAGAAATCAAAAAAATTCTTGAAACAATAGAGAAAGAAGAACTATAGGGCCATTGCTGAATTTATTGGATTATCTTCACCATTCCCATTGAAATTACAATATTGGGATGGTTGCATCATTGGCACTGGAAACTAAACTATTTTGGGGGTGGGGGAACAATTACTCTATAGCCCTGGTATAGTGCAGTGGTGTCAATTTAGCTCACTGCAATCTCAAACTCCTGGGTTCAAGTGATCCTCCTTCCTTAATCTCTTGAGGAGCTTGGACTACAGATGCTGGCCACAATACCCAGCTAATGTTTCTATTTTTAGTAGAGATGGGGGCCTTTCTCTTGACCAGATCTCAAACTCGTGGGTCAAACTCGTGAGCTCAAGCAACCCACCCACTTCGGCCTCTCAAAGTACTAGGATTAGAGTTCTGAGTCACTGTGCCCTCTCAGATGTACTTTTTTGTTTTTTTTTGTTTTAGACAGAAACTCATTCTGTTGACCTGGGTAAAATGTCATTAGTGTCATAGCTCACAGCAACCTCTTGGGCTCAAAGGTTCCTCTTGGCGCAGCCTTCCAAGTAGCTGGGAATATAGGCACCCACCATGATGCCTTGCTAGTTTTTCTATTTTTTCTTTTCTTTCTTTCTTTTTTTTTTGGAGACAGAGTCTCACTAACCCTCAGTAGAGTGCTTTGGCATTACAGCTCACAGCAACCTCCAGCTCTTGAATTTAGGCGATTCTCTTGCCTCAGCCTCCTGAGTAGCTGGGACCACAGGCGCCTGCCACAACACCCAGCTATTTTTTTGTTGCAGTTTGACCGGGGCTGGGTTTGAACCAGCCACCCTCGGTATATGCGGCCAGTGCCTTACCCACTGAGCCACAGGCGCCGCCCATAGTTTTTCTATTTTTTAGTGGAGACAGGGTCTCACTCTTGCTCAGGCTGGTCTTGAACTCCTGAGCTCAAGTAATCCACCCACCTCGGTCTCCCAAAGTGCTAGGATTATAGGCGTGAGCCATCACACCCAGCTCCTGCCAGATTTACTTTTTGGCTGATAGACATGCTCACATGTGATTCTAGCCGTTTCTAATTTTGTGGTTCCCTCAAGGCATGATGTTCTCTTATGCTTCTGCTTCTTTGCATATCCTCTTTTCCTTACTTGGAGAACCTTACAGCAAACATCAATCCTCCCTTACCTCTTCTTTGCCTTGATCTATCTGGGTATTTCCTAATCTTCAAGATTCAGCTCAAGTTGAATTAGGATAAAAGCCCTCCTTGATAGTTCCCTTCTTCTTAAACTAGTCAAGAGCATCTGTACCCAGAGCATGTAATGTATACCTTCATGATAGCACTGATAAGCTATTGTAATTGTGTATTTGCCTCTCTTATTAGATAGACTATGAGATTCTTGAGAACAGGACTGTGTTCATTTCATAATTCCAGTGTCAAGTGTAATAGTTGATACTTCTGCTAAATTAATGAATGAATAGGCTTAGATAATTTGAAGAAAACTGTCAAATAGCATGTGTGTTGTGTAAGAAAGCATTGAATTGCTGGTAGTACCTGCACATACATATACACAAATTTTATGTATTTAAAAAGAAAGTATGATAATTAATCATTCCAAATACTATACATGTACATGAAAATAAAGGAAAACATGCTGAGTCTGATTTGGGGGGCACTCCTTACAACTTATACATTTGGCTTTTACACAACTCAAACTATGATGATCCCCTCTGAATTGAATTCTGTATGCTTAATTTTGACTCTTACCGATGAACAAATGCACATTTTAAGCTATAGTGGCACTGCCAGCGAGCTAACAGTTCAGTTTTAATGATGTCAACATCTTTATCTTCCTAGCGATATGTGCTTATTCAGTTATTTTACCATTTTATGCATTTTACCTTATTTCATAAAAATAAACACTGGGAAAAAACTGAAATTCAGATAGTCATAAGCAACAGTCTAGAAAAAAGATGGAAATCATTAGCCACACTGAAAATGACCTCTATGCAAAATGTTGGAAATATATTATTGAAGATCATACCCTAAAAAGAAAGTATAATTACGGATTTAAAAACATTTAAGTTAATGTTAAATAATCTTGTGTTTTGCTTCTATCCTTTTTAAATTTGATATAAATCTCAGTAAGAAAAGTAGAGATGAGCCCATAGCACCCATTGGATTTGCTCCATTTTACCTTTTCCTGGAAGTAGTTTGCTTAGAGAAATGACATGTTGGGCTAGTTTATCTTTCTAGATGCCTGCTTGGTTATTTAAATAATTATTTAATGTTCTATAATAACAGATTCCTCTATTGCTGAGTATTTTGATGTGTCTATAATATACCTAATGTCCTTTTACAGTCTCATGATTGGAATAAACCAAACCATCTTATTGTGAGACAATCAGATTTCCTTAAAAAAAATTTTTTTTTTAATTTTTATATGAACTCTTAATATTCAACTCTTCACCCCATTAAGGGGGTTTATTGCTTATTTTGTGTTGGATAATGTTGGATTTTCCCTAATTGCACTAACTTCAACAGTATCCTTATTGGCAGAAGGGACTGTGCAGGCACCACAGGGGGCTGATGGTACCCCAGTGAAGCACAAACTAGAAGGATGGAATGATGAAAACTTTAAGAGGTAATGGGAACTTCTGTGGATATACTGTCCTTATGAGACAAATTCTTGCTGTGGGCAGTTAAGACTCACCTGTATTCTCTATAGAGGTACATATTACTTTCTTTATATTCTGAAATTACCTTCTTGTTATTGCGATCTTTGTGCTCAGTAGAGGCCTTAGTGCCATAGGAGTTCTTTTTGCGCTATTCAGGAATCATTATTGGATGTTTTGTGACTGCACCAGCCATTTGAACCTTCTTTCACTATTGTTCTGCTTTATATAGTAGTGTGTTATTGTTTTGCTGTCTGTCCTTGTATGCATTTCCACTTGGTATTTTATGTCCTCTGCCGGGATGTGGAAATTCAGTAGAGAGACAATATTCAGGAAACTGTTCCCTTCATCATTTTTCATGAAAGAAGAAACCTAAGTTATTTACAAATGCCTCATTTTTAAAAAAAGTCCAGTCTTAACAAAAAAAAGTCCAATCTCTTGACTCATTTAGCTACATAGGCATCTAAGAACTATAATACTTTACTATTGGGAGCCAATACATGAGGGTTTTTTTGTTTGTTTTCTTTGTTTTGTTTTCCCTGACAGTGGTGTTGAGAAGCTCTGAGCTTTTCTATGTTCTCTTGACCAGTCCTCTGAAGACCCAAGTCTATTGTATTTTGAAATAGTTATTTGAGCCTATGATGTAGTACATCATGATGAAACGGGATTTTGCAGTGTACCTTCTCCTGCTGGGTTATCCGTCATCTGCCTTTTAAATTCTCAGGTGTACCATTCAAATCCTTCAGACCTTTGTTCAAATCCACAAACCTAGTATCTGTGGCTTGATATGAATTAAACTGAATTTATGTGCCCTGTAAAATTGACATAAGAAAAGGAGTATTCATTTTCATACATGATCCTTTAGCAAAAAGTTCAAGTTTTAGCTTGATTTGGTCTAATTACTTGTGTGTGTTGGCTAACATGCTCATTAATAGAAAGGACAGAGTAATGGGATAAGCGATCTCATTTTTTCTTTCCATGTTTCAAAAACATACATGTATATATTGCATTATTTCAGACTAGTAAGTGTAAAGCTTTTGTATATGAACATGTGAAGTTTTATACTTTAAAAAGTACATGGTTGATTTTACTAAAATATAGATGATAGTGTTTATTGTAATTTCTACCCTTTAAATGAGCCATTGTTTAGAGGAGTACCTGTTTATTTACTGATAACATACCACAAGGGAAATTTCTAGGATAATATTTCCCCTAGATTTTTTAATTAGCTGGTCATTCATTTTTTAAAGCATTTTAACTGCCCCAAAATACAATCCTTTTAGGGGAATCTGTAAAATAAGGATAAAATGGAAATATAATTCAATCAGCTTGCATATAACGCAGTATTTCACCAGATTCTCTTTTGTATTTCATATTCTGGTTCTATTCTAGCAGTCCTGGAATTGTGCCTATGGACCATTTATAGTGAGATTGTAAAACTGAATCATGATTTTGGTGAAAAGAAGCCAGAGCATGTGGCTCCAGCACCCCAGCTGGCAGTAAGCTCTCTATAGGTTTATGAATGTAGTTAGATGGCCCCCAACTGTTTACAAGACAGCAGAGGTGAGATCTTAGATTGACAAGTCAGAAATGCATTAGATCATTCTCTCTGCCAGTCTCTGGTTCATGCTGTTAAAAATGTCAGCCTCCGAGTTTGAATGGCAGCCTGAGGGCCTTAGAAGCTTTTTGTTTTCTGAGATGGAAACACAAATTGGATGTGTGCCTGAGTGCTTCATCCTGGGCTGTAATTTCATCTTTTAGCTAAGAACCACAAGGTACACGAGCAAAGCACCCTGTAAACAATAATACTGTGGAAAAAAAATAAACAAGGTCGTGTTTCTGGTACGTTGATCCAATGGTGTCCTGACCTCTATCACGTTGAACATCTCCACTCTGATTGCTGTTCCCTTTGGCATTACAATGAGAGAAAGAGAGACTGACACAGGAGGAAAAGATTTAAAGTTGCAGTGTCGTTGCACATTCCTTGTATTGGCTATGAAATATTGAACTGTCAGAATGTGACACTTGGTTTTTTAAGCAACCTTTCTTGTTTGAGGTGTTTGGAGTTTATTCCTTTCTCCCCCATTTGTCCACTTTCATTGATAGAGTTGGAAGTAGTTGCCTTAAATACATGAAAAGGGACAATAATAGAAGTGGTGCTGATGGAGGCAAACTTAACACTGGAACATAAATGCAGGCTGTGAGGTATGGGCAGAGGAGATTAAAGAAGGATTAGTATATTTATATTGAGTTTTGTGTAATACCTTGTTGTAAGGAGAACTCTTGGGTCCCAATTTTGTTTTTATGGAAGCAGGAAGTTGGGAAGGCTGTAATGGTTAAAGATAAGAGATACAGGCTCGGCGCCTGTGGCTCAACGTGCTAAGGCGCCAGCCATGTACACCTGAGCTGGTGGGTTTGAATCCAGCCCGGGCCCGCCAAACAACAATGACGACTGCAACCAAAAAATTGCTGGGCGTTGTGGCAGGCGCCTATAGTCCCAGCTACTTGGGAGGCGGAGGTAAGAGACTCGCTTGAGCCCAGGAATTGGAGGTTGCTGTGAGCTGTGATGCCACAGCACTTTCTCCAAGGTGACAGCTTGAGGCTCTGTCTCAAAAAAAAAAAAAAGATAAGAGATGTAGTGATATAGTTTGTTAAACTGATAGACTACTATATGGCAGTAATGCTGGTCAAATCAAAATTAACCCAGTTATTTTATTTATTATTCTAATTATCCAGTGTCTTTGACAAGTGGTCAAATTGTGAAAGATGTTAAAATTTAGGCAAGAAAAAAATTTATTAAAAATGTGAAAAATTTATATTTATACTAAGAAGGTTCATCAACAGGTAATGTGGAAGAACCATTATGCTTATATTAGTACAACTTAATAGCATACCAATGGAAAATCTTTGTAAAAAGCCAACATGTATTTTTTGGAAAATATTTTATAGTAACATAATGAGTTTTCTATTACTATTTTAAGATACGATGCATCTTAAAACAACAAATAAATTTAAAAATTTTCCTTCTTCTAAGGAAGTACTATTGATAGATGTGCACTTTTATCTTCATCCATTTTAGGGGCATAGAACTTACAAGTGAAGTTTTAACTGAGAAAAAAGGACTCCAGAGTATGGAAAAGAGTTTGTATTGATAGATTTTTCTTTTATCCTTATTGATGGTTTATAAGGACAACTGTTTAGTTTAGACCTCTCCTCTGCAAATGTGAAAGGCAAGAATTGTTCTTTATCATGAATACATAGTAAAATGTGCTGGGAAAATGTGCTATTCACTTCTGATATCTCTTAATTCCTGCTTTGAAATCATGCTGGAAGGAAAGGAGACAGTATCTGTAAAATAAAGTCCTGCCCCCTTTTACCAGAATTATGTCCTCATTTAAAAATACAGTGCTCAGAAAGTAAGACCAAAGGGAGGAATATTAATAAGTAGTTACTCTTGTTTTTAAGTATTGCTCTGTATTATTAAAGTATAAATATTGATATAGATTTGCATTTAAGGTATAAGAACCCACACTCTCTTGACTCACTGGGGGAGTTTTCAGAAATCTTTCTTGTAGAAATTGATTTCTTATTGACTGGTTTCCCAAGGTTGAATGAAAACCATTCTTTTTCATCTTAGAAGAATAAGAGGGGCTCGGCGCCTGTGGTTCAATGGGCTAAGGCGCCAGCCACGTACACTTGAGCTGGCAGGTTCGAATCCAGCCCTGGCCCGCCAAACATCAATGACGGCTGCAACCAAAAAATAGCCGGGCCTTGTGGCGGGCGCCTGTAGTCCCAGCTACTTGGGAGGTGGGGCAAGAGACTTGCTTGAGCCCAGGAATTGGAGGTTGCTGTGAGCTGTGATGTTACAGCACTCTATCCAGGGTGACAGCTTGAGGCTCTGCCTCAAAAAAAAAAAAAAAAAAAGAAGAATAAGAGGAATGCAAGTGTTTGTCTGAGAAATGAGACTAGAAATATGTGCATTTATGGAGTCTCCTAAATCTAGTACAGAGAAACTAACTGTACAAAATTTCTTCTTCCCTTGGTGTATTATTAATGCATCAATTATAGTAAAAATGTCTCACAGCTTATGGGCTTTTAGACAGCTACATTTCTGTAGTAGTGATTAGCTTTATTACTTAACCTCCATGCTTGCCTTATGAGCAAAAAATAAGTATATTCATAGAGCCATAGAATTTCAGTATTGGACGGGACATCAAAGGACCATCTAGTCACTTAATACAGAAAACTTTTATCAAGCGTGTTGCCAGGGTCATCTCTGTTTGCCTTATCATCACTATTGTTGGTGAGCTGAACCTCTTGTTTTTGGCCAGGGCCAGGTTTGAACCCGCCACCTCCGGTATATGCGGCCAGGACCCTACACCTTGAGCCACAAGCGCTGCCTGAGCTGAACTTCTTGAAACATCTTGTTTTCTTCTTCCTTGGTGCTATTAGAAAGTTTTTCCCTCAAGAAGGAGCTAAACTTTTTCTTCACCTACTGATTCTAATCCTGCCTTTTGTAGTTATATAAAGTAATTATTCTCCTTTTCATATATTTGTATGTTTGAGGATAGCTATCCTCTTACTTGTATCTTTCCCAGGTTAAATGTTTCTGGCGCTGGCTCAGTGCAGTGGCTCACACCTCTAATCCTAGCACTCTGGGAGGCTGAGGTGGGTGAATTGCTTGAGATTAAGAGTTCAATACCAGTCACAACAAGAGTGAGAACCCCATCTCTAAAAATAGCTGGGCATTGTGGTGGGCACCTATAGTCCCCCCTTGCTACTCAGGAGGCTGAGGCAAGAGAATCACTTGAGCCCAGGAGTTTGAGATTGCTGTGAGCTATGATGTACTTTACAGAGAGTGATAAAGTGAGGCTTTGTCTCAAAGGAAAAATAGTTTCTGGTTCTGTTAGTGTTTCTTTGGAAAATATCAGTAATCGGCTGGGTGGTGTCTCACACCTGTATTCCTAAAAGATTGGGAGCCTGAGGCTAGTGAATTGGAGGACCCTGTCTCGACTAAAATAGAAAAACTAGCAGGGTACTATGGTGGGCACCTGTAGTCCCAGCTGTTTGGGAGGCCGAAGCAAGAGAATTGCTTGAGCCCAAGAGTTTGAGGTTGCTGTGAGCTATGGTGCCATGGCACTCTAGCTTGAGGCAACAGAGTGAAACTCTGTCTCCAGAAAAAACTAAAAAGGAAGGAAGGAAAATATCAATAATTATTCCTCCCATTTTCATAATCTCCCATTTTGGTGTTAGCATTCTGGTTGTCTTTCATTGAGAACACAGCCTACCATGACAGTGTCCTCATTGCAATGCATAACTAGAGGCAGTGCTGCAAAAGTCTGTAATATATAGTATGTAAAGAAATGTGTAATAATGTACAGTATAGACACATCTTGTCTGAACATAATTTGGACAGTATAATTTACTACCTGAAATTGCATATACTTCGAGTTGGATGATAGAAAAATTTTTAGGAACTTAGCCTGGGTTTGTTTCCTCACCTTTTCTTTGAAGCCGGGAAAGCATATGTAAACACTTTGACAGATGATATAATGTAGTATCTGAGTGGAACAGGTATTTTAAACCTAGCTCCGGTTCCTGAAGATGGTGAACATCTGCTGAGAGGTATTGTAGAGCTCCACAATGCACTAATTGAATTACTCTTTTCTGGAGTTGCTGACTGCACTAATTGAATTAGAATCTCTGTGTGTATGTGTGTGTTTGAGGGTGTATATGGGTATGTGTGTGTAAAACTGAGAAAAGTCCAATCTTAATGGAGAACACAAAGACATGACTGATGATGTGTACTGTGCTGCTATCTAATGGCAGCCTGTGGAACTACTACATGGTCTCCAGGGAAAAGAAAATGCAGTCATCTGATCTAGTGTGACCTTAATCTAACCCCATCCAGTTTAGTTCAAAAGGTCCTAGAATGAACTTTGGTAATTCTAAATTAAAGAAAGAATATAATTAATTTCTTTATTAAAAATTAAGATATGTTTTATTAGGCATTAAAGTTTTTATGCAGTACCAAGTTGTAAATATTTAGCTGAATTATAAAATTGATTAATTGGTGGAAAAAAATTGACTTAGTGGGTCATATTCTTTCTATTTTGCTCTTTATATGTTATAAATATGAAAAGGAATTACATTTTTGGAAAACTTTTGCATCACAGAAAGGATAAATATAGGGACTGTTTGCATTCTTAAATAGAAGTTTTTTTGATGTCAGAAATACTGTCAGTCAGTTTAAAGGTCTTATCAGCTTTTGCTTTTATATGATTGTGCTTACATAAATGGAAATTGTTATAAAAAATATTTTACTTGTGGGCGGCGCCTGTGGCTAGTGGGTCGGCCACTGGCCCCACATACCGAGGGTGACAGGTTTGAACCTGGCTCCGACCAGCTGAAACAGGAGGGACAATTTCAACCAAAATAGCCAGGCATTGTGGCGGGCACCTGTAGTACCAGGTACTCGGAGGCTGAGGCAAGAGAATCACCCTAAGCCAAGAGCTGGGGGTTGCTGTGAGCTGTGACGCCATGGCATTCTACCGAAGGCAACAGAGTGAAACTCTGTCTCAAAAAAAAAAAAATTTACTTGTAGTGATATCAGAGCAAGTACTATAATACAAATCTCTATTCTATTTAATACTTTAAAACTCTGTCTCAAAAAAAAAATTTACTTGTAGTGATATCAGCGCAAGTGCTATAATACAAATCTCTATTCTATTTAATAGTTTAAAATTCAACCTTACCAGGTGGCGCCTGTGACTCAAGGAGTAGGGTACCAGCCCCATATACTGGGGGTGGTGGGTCAAGCCTGGCCCCGGCCAAAACTGCAAAAAAAAAAAAAAATTTCAACCTTACCACAAATTTTGGCGCATTTGGAATTCTTCAAAGTGAAGTAGATAATTTTGTTCTTTTTTTTTTTTGAGACAGAGCCTCAAGCTGTCACCCTGGATAGAGTGCTGTGGCATCACGGCTCACAGCAACCTCCAATTCCTGGGCTCAAGTGAGTCTCTCGCCTCCGCCTCCCAAGTAGCTGGGACTACAAGTGCCCGCCACAATGCCCAGCCATTTTTTTTTTTTTTTTTTTGGTTGCAGCCACCATTGTTGTTTGGCGGGCCTGGGGGCTGGATTCGAACCTGCCAACTCAGGTGTATGTGGCTGGCGTCTTAGCCCGTTGAGCCACAGGCACCGAGCCAATTTTGTTCTTTTTTTAAAAAAATGAATCCTAAGGGCACAGTGGCTCATGCCTGTGATCCTAACACTCCAGTAGGCTGAGACAGGCAGATCTCTTGAGCTCACGAGTTCGAGACCAGCCTAAGCAAAGCAAGACCCCATCTCTAAGAAAAAGAGCTGGGCATTGTGACCAGCACCTATAGTCCCAGCTACTCTGGAGGCTAAGGCAAGAGGATTGCTTGAGCCCAAGTTTGAGGTTGCTGTGAGGTATGATGCCAAGGCACTCAACCCCAGGGCGACTGAGTGAGACTCCGTCTCAAAAAAAAAAGGGAATCTTGGCTCAGTGCCTGTGGCTCAAGCAGCTAAGGCACCAGCCACATACACCTGAACTGGCGGGTTCGAATCCAGCCCGGGCCCGCCAAACAACAATGATGGCTGCAAACAAAAAAATGGCCTGGCATTGTGGCGGGCGCCTGTAGTCCCAGCTACTTGGAGGCAGGAGACTCGCTTGAGCTCAGGAATTGGAGGTTGCTGTGAGCTGTGATTTCATAGCACTCTATTCAGGGTGACAGCTTGAGGATGTCTAAAAAAAAAAAAAAAAGGATCTTAGTCACAATTTAATGATTTTTATGTAGGATTTCAAAAATACAATTTTGTACATTATAAGCAGATATACTGAGGACAACTCAGCATGAAATATACATATATATGTACATATATATATATTTTAAACAGTCTCACTATATTGCCCTCTGTAGAGGCATCACAGCTCACAGCAACCTCAAACTCCTGGGCTTAAGCAATTCTTTTGCCTCAGCCTCCCAGTAGCTGGAACTACAGGTGCCTGCCACAACATTCAGCTATTTTTTGTTGCAGTTGTCATTGTTTAGCTGCCCTGGGCCAGGTTTGAACCCTCCAGCCTCCATGTATGTGGTTGGTGCCGCAACCACTGTGCTATGGGCACTGAGCAAGCATGAAATATATTTTGATTCAGTTTAACTCTAGGCATTCTAACTCTTGAAAATAACCTTTTTTTTTGAGAGAGAGCCTCAAGCTATCACCCTGGATAGAGTGCAGTGGCATCACAGCTCACAGCAACCTCCAATTCCTGGGCTCAAGCAAGTCTCTTGCCTCCGCCTCCCAAGTAGCTGGGACTATAGGACTTAGGCTGTTCTCAACGCCCGGCCATTTTTGGGTTGCATCTGTCATTGTTGTTTGGCAGGCCCCGGGTTGGATTCGAACCTGCCAGCTCAGGTACGTGGCTGGCACCTTAGCCCCCTGAGCTACAGGCGCCGAGCCATAACTCTTGAAAATAACCTTAACAGGGGCAGCACCTGTGGTTCAAAAGAGTAGGGTACCAGCCCCATACGCTGGAGGTGGCGGGTTCAAACCCAGCCCCGGCCAAAAACTCCCCCCCACAAAAAGAAAATAACCTTAACAGGAAAATATTTGTATGATAATTTGATTTATGCAATGTCTATGTTTACATAAAAAACTACTTCAGTAGTAGAAAAGTACTGTTGGTTACCTATCTGAGCATTTAAAAAGATTCATTTCTTTTGGAGATAGTCTCACTTTGTCACCCCCAGTAGAGAGCCATGGCCTCATAGCTCACAGCAACTCTGGGGCTCAAACAATTCTCTTGCCTCAGCCTCCCAACTCCCAAGCTGGGACTGCAGGCACCTGCACAATGCCTGCCTATTTTTAGAGACAGGATCTCACCTTATCTCAGGCTGGTCTTGAACTCATGAACTTAAGTGATCCGCCCACCTCAGCCTCCCAGAGTGCTGAGATTATAGGCATGAGCCACTGTGACCAACCTTCATTTCTTCTGTGTCATCTTCATTATTAAAATATAGGTTTGAATATATCAAAATTTTGTATGCTAATTTGTTTTTTATTGTAAGGTTGAGCAACTTAGAATTCTTATACAAGCAGTTATCATTAAAATGACTAAAATACATGATGTGCACCTTTTGTTTTGGCCTTACGGGCATTTTTTAAATCAGCATTTTATTGATTTAGAAAATGCCTTTTCATAGCATATAGATCTAAGATTTTAAAGCTTTATAAGTAACATGACCATTCACAATTGGCCAAAACTCTATTAGGTTGATATACAGAGTACCTTCTGTGTGCCTGGTACTGTACAAAGTATTGGTCATAAATTAAGGTTCAGACCCTGTACTCAAGAAGCTTTTCGTTATTTAAAAACATTTATTGAGCACCTATGTAATAGTCAGTATGCATATAATTTTTTTGTGGGGGGATTACAACTGTTGTTAACCATTAGTCTTTTCTTTCTTTCTTTCTTTCTTTTTTGCGTCTTCTATGTCACCCTCAGTAGAGAGCTGTGGCATCACAGCTCACAGCAACCTCAAACTTCTTGAGCTTAAGCGATTCTCTTGCTTCAGCCTCCCAAGTAGCTGGGACCACAGGCACCTGTCACAATGCCTGGCTATTTTTTTGTTGTAGTTGTGCGGTAGGCCCGAGCTAGGTTCAAATCTGTCAGCCTTGGTGTACATGGCCAGTGCCCTAACCACTGAGCTATGAGTACTGAGCCTCTTTCTGTCTTTCCTATTTTTCTTTTCCTTTGAGACAAGGTCTTGCTCTGTCAGCCAGAATGGAGTGCAGGGGTATCATCATGGCTCACTGCAATCTCAAACTCCTAGGCTAAAGTGATCCTCCTGCCTCAGCCTCCCAAATACCTGGGACTACAGGTGCACGGCACCATACCTGGCTTCCTTTTCTATGTTTTTCTAAAGACAGGGGGTCTTACTGTGTTGCTTAGGCTGGTCTCAAACTCCTGGCCTCAAGGAATCTTCCTACCTCCACCTCCCAAATTGCTAGGATTATCAGCAGGAGCCGCCATGATCATCTAGTCTCATTTTTTTTTTCTTTGTTTGTTTTGGTTTGTTTTTAGTTAAGTCTGGCATAGTAGCAGTCCTATATGAACAATATTCTTATTGACAAAAAACATAATATTTCAGACTTATCTGCCTCTTCAATCGTTTTTTTCCCTCTGCTTTTGTATACCTTCTAAGGTAGCAGTGATGTTTTTGATAGCTCTAAATGTAGCTTTAAGGGATAGGTGACATTTGTTACAGTGCCTCCTACTGGTAGATGCTAGACTTTCAGTCTGTATTGTCTTCAGAATAGGTAGTACCAACTTGTGCTTTGGTTTGTTAGATCAAAGCTAATTCTGAGCCTATAAATTGGAAAAAGTCCATTGCATACAAGGAATAAAGTGCTTCTTCTAACAGTCTATTTCTAGAACCTAAATTGTCCTGGGACCGACTCTTAATATAAACATTCATAGAAACCTGTTTTTCACAGAGTGTGGTAACTCCTTGCCATAGTGCTGTAGTGTTAAAATTCACATTGGCCAGGTTGTTCTGTAAATTAAACACTGACAGCTACCCTCAGGGGAACAGCCAATGTATTTATGATGATGTGCTGATTACACAAAATACACTGCAAGCAGAAAACAGCTGCAGAGAATAAACCTCTTAAAAAGAATACAATTACAAATAGCACCCACAGTATTTCTAGTGGTGAGTGTAGAATACAGCATGCTAATTGAAGTTTCTTACTTAGTCTGCTGGAAAACAAAAAATCTGAAGAAGATAAGTTAAATTATGGCTGAAAGCACATGTGGTGCCAACATAGCCGTGAACAAATTTCTTTTCTGAAGAGCATGTCTATGAGTGCACAGATTTCAGGTGTGGCATAGTCTAACTGTCCATCCCCCTTTGTTTGTAGGTTTTATTAGTGCTTTTCTCATATATAGCAGGGCATGGCCTTGAAGTGATAAGAGTTCTAGACATTTGAAGAATATTACACAATGAATTGACAGCAGGGTATCTAAATTGTGGTTAAAAATTTCTGGTGGAAACTTGTTAGAGTGTAGATATAAACATTCCATTTGAAGATAGCGCTCGTTGTATTTCTAGTGTTGTTAATGACTTTGAAGATGTTTGCCCCTGGAATTAATAAAAGGAATAATGATTCTATCTATATTAAGGTCTTTCTGATTTCTTAGATTCTGTTTTTCAGGAATATGGTATTTTAGGACATTGGAATATCTGGGTTATTTTATTTTTTAGGGGAATCAGACTCACATACATGTATGCCCCTTTTTTATGCCTGCATGTTACTGGTCACATGCATATAGGTAAGAATATTAGAAAAAATTTTAGTTTCTCATTTTTGAGATTCTGTTAAAGCTTAGGGTTATTATTTATAAAATGTATTTTAACTGAGTATGCTAGCTTCTGTTTAAATCAGTAGAAAATATGTTGATCTTTCAAGACGTAAGTTTACACTAGCCAACTGTTCACTTCACCCACCTGAAACTAATAATCAACTCTTCAGTATATGGATCACTGGTATGCAATAATCAACTGTTATTGGTCTGTCTGTTGGTCTCTTTTAAAATCAGTTTGGAACCTCCTGGAGTTATTTTCTTGCTCTGCTGACATCAATCCCATGTGGCAGAGGAGTTGTGTGTATAATCGCTTTGGTTTAATCAATAGAATAATTGATAAACCAGATAAGATTTAAACTGATTATAGCCCCAACAGAATTCCCCAGAGGCCCTGGACTCTCTTAATTTTGACATGTGTGTTGTGTACCCTGAGGATGAAGTGCAGTTTGAATTATCTGTTTTTATTTGCTTAATGATGGGGAGGGTGTTAAAGTCAAATGTTTAATTAACCCAGCAATGGGCTGCGTTGTCACTTACACACAGCTGATTGAGATATCTCATGGAGAATACTGAATAGGAATGATAATGTGGCACTGGGACGGAAGATTGCTTTTTCAATCCATTTGCTGGGTCACTGCTTTGAATGTCTTATTGGATGAAAGGCATTCAGCCTGGAGAAAAAATTTAGCATTTAAGTACATTTTGTTCTCTTCTCCCCCTTTGCCCTCCCCCCTTGCCCAGAAGTTAACTAAAACAGATATGTTCTAGATTTAATAAGCCATTCATGTACTAGTAAGAGATCAGGATAGTCAGTAGCCTCAAGCTACATAATTTCCTGTGAAAACAGAAAAATCCCACTAGCCTTCAAGGTGTTCTCTGTGTGAGCTCTTTTGTCCCTCACATCCCTTCTCCCTTGCCATTATTGTGGGATTGTCTTTGGTTACTTGTCTCTTACCTCTTTCTGTAGTGCTTGCTAGATGGGCAATTACCTCTAAGGCCACAGGCAGACCTTTTCTCCTAAAGAAGCAAATTCTCCTGTGTATTTCTGCTATTAGATGAGCCTAGCTTCTATTTGGTTATATTTCTGATCAAATATTTTAGTGAGACTACTGACCTGTTCAGAGAGATTAGAATTTAAAGCATGTAGATTCTTGCTCTTTTTGCTCCTGCTGTTATAAAAATAGTTGATGCTGTGTATATTTCATTCTGTTGAGAGGCAGTTTGCTTTCTGTATGGACTAAAAAAACTAGGCCAAAAAAGACTAATAGCCCACCCCAACAAAAATGCAATCTAGGCAATTGGAGTTTTAATGATGGGCTGCCCACAAAAATCCCTGACCAGCTTTATAATCAAATGTAAAATTCTTCGAAGGCGTATGAGTGAAACTTAAAAAAAAATTTATCATGACTTTCCTTCTCTGTAGCTCTTATGTTTCTTCCCTCTATCCTCCAAAGATCTAAACCAGGAATTTACTAATTTTTTTCTTTCCTTTAGTCATTTGTATTCTAGAGAGCACAATAGGGAGAAGGATACAAGATTGATTTTTTATATGTGTCCTCGTGAAAGCAGCGTCTGGGGCACGACTATGGGGGAGGGGGTGTCCAGGGGGCTTTACAAAGCAATAGAAGCATGCAGCTAGTTTTCCTGCACAGTTTGGACTTTTGTGGGTCAAGGCAGACCAGATGAGTAGCTTATCTTGGGGGATGCAAGTAATAGACCAAATATAGAGCAGCTATTTCAGGAATCATGTAGGTCATTTAATTATCCATTATGATTGAGTGGCTAATGCTCTTTTGGCAATTATATGACCTCTGTTATTCTTGAAACCTTTCTAGGCCCTTGTGTGTTGAATGACCCGGCAGTCAGTGCTCTCAGACTTCATTCCACTGAGAAGGAAAGGAGATGTTGGGAACCACTGGCATTTAGAAATGGCCATGCTTTCTTTACTGACCACTACCCAGAATGTCCTTTGTACAGCAGTCAGTGATAGGCATCTGATTTGAAGTCAAGTATCGACTTTATTGTCGGCAGGAGCAAAAGATGTACATTGGTTTCCACAAGAGGGAATTTTGGCAGGACATAACTCTAATACCAAAGTTGGCTATTATGGTATTCACAGGTTTTGTATTGCAAAAGCAACTACTGTAGTATTTAAAGTTAATATTTGATACATTAATGAAGCAGTTTTTTTCATTCTATAGCGGAACAAAATGCTATTGATGATAGATAATAACAGATAAAATGTTATATAAAATGTCAATGTTAAAAGATCCATTGATTAGAATTAGCCCAATTTGAATTTCTTGCCAAAATGATTATTAAAGTAAGTTGAAAGCCCACTTTAAAATTAAAGTGCTATTCAAAGAATAATTTGGGCACATTTGGGTTTCTCACTTATTTTTTCCTTAAACTAATATCATTAATATTTCCAAATAAAACTTTCTATCCCTACTAAATGATAATACAACTTTTAAAATTATTTAGTGGCTCATGGAGTAATACTGAGAAAAGAAAATAATGTAGTTTTTTGTTATCATTTAGATTGAAGATAATTATGGTATGGAAAAAATGACAGCATAATCAAATTAATTGTAGGATTTGTCAGATGTGCACAAACAAAAATTCTCTTTAGCAAAATGGAATATTAAAGGTATACAACTACTTTCTAGCATACCAATAATTTAAGATTGCAGGTTTAAGATAAGTAATTTTGTTATGGCACACAGACATAATCTTTGAGTAAAAACTCTTTGCATCGCTATAGAAAAGCAGTTTCTTCTTTTGGAGAAAAAAATCTTTTTAAAAAAACCTGTTACTTAGACATCAAAGGGCATTATTTTAAACTACAGCAAAAAACCCAACAAGGTTATCACTGGGGCAATAAAATTAGCCATCTTCCTAAATAAACTTATTAAACTACTCCTGATTGAACTCCAAGTTAATCTCTTTTGGTTTTCTTTTCATTTTGTTGTTTGGTGATATTAGCAAATGAAAAATTAAAGACATAAATTGGTATTTATAACCTTTGGCCCTTCACAAATAGAAGCCTCCTCACTTAAATTTTAAATCCTTTAGGCCAACACTACCTTGGAGTCTGACTACTTGGAGGCCTATAAGAATGCAGTCGCTTTGAGTTGTATTAGCTGCTTCTATTTGCCCTCATTCTAGTTTTTTTTATTTCTCTATTAGAGATGAGCAGAAAATGAGAAGGCAGGATTTAAAGCAAAGTTATGAATTAAACTTAAGCATCCAAATAAGGAAGATAGCTAATAGTTTACTTAGCATTTTTAAGAATAAAAGAAGGGATTTAAAGTATTATGGGGTTTTTTTTGTTTCTTTATTTTTTCAATGTGTTTCAGTTCTTTAAGGCATAGCCTTCAGTTCCTATTCAGGGTCATGCTTTACAGCCTTACGAACCTAAAATGTATAGAAATAAGTGAGAGGAATGGTTGGTACTTACAAATTTAAAGACCTGTATGGATATTAAGACTTTGTATAATTAATGGGAAATACCACAAGATAATAAGGGTAAGGTATGAGGTTTGTTTAATAATAATTTCTTAATAATTGGGGGAGAAAGAATGATTAAATAAGGGCCAATTCATAATAGAAATAAACATCTAAACACACTTCTTAATCCATCCTGATGTGATTTTCAGAAATTTACTTGAGATGGTTTTATTTATAGTTTGTCAAATTTGAAGGAACCTTAAATTTCTTTTAAGATGGTGTTAAATTGTAATAAAATGGTAACACTAAAGTTAGGAAAAGATCCAAATGATGAAAATCGGGGAAAAAAATCAGAAACAAGGGGGCGGTGCCTGTGGCTCAAAGGAGTAGAGCGCTGGCTCCATATGCCAGAGGTGGTGGGCTCAAACCCAGCCCCAGCCAAAAACTGAAAAAAAAAAAAAAAAGATTCATATAGATTTAAAGGTGAGAGGTATTAATAAAGCTAGTTATATTTTTTGTTCACAAGATAAGTGTGCCTAGCTTTTTATTTTATGTGTCTTTCTATCACAAATCTTCCTGGTGAATTGTTACTCATTTTTATCTTGCTTATTTAGCTACTTTGTACATTGTTGTATTTTAAACAGTGTAAAAATCATTTTTTTTTTCCTCTGAAAGAGTGTTAGTCTTAACTCTGTAAAGCAAAACAACCTGCAGTAGTATATAGATGCCTGCTTTGCAGGACTATCTTGGAATTTTTTTTAAATGTTAAGCCATATTGTTATAAATAAATATGGTTTTCTGATTGTATTCGTATGAAAGCAGACTGAAATGTAAAAAACAAAATAATCTAAAATCTACTTGAAAGGGTAAGGTATGAGGTTTGTTTTTGTTTGTCTATTTTAATTCAAGGCTTTAGAGCCAAAAAACCTTTAGTTAAATGGACTGTTATTTCTGATGTGGATTAACATAATTACATACTCTTTTATATACTTATAGTCATTGCTAAGTTGATGTTCAAACCTTTGATTAAGAAGTCACAAAGCTGGTTCGGCGCCTGTGGCTCAGCGGGCTAAGGTGCCAGCCACGTACACCTGAGCTGGCAGGTTCGAATCCAGCCCAGGCCTGCCAAACAACAATGACAGCTGCAACCAAATTAAAAAAAAAAAAATGGCTCGGCATTGTGGCCGGCGCCTGCAGTCCCAGCTACTTGGGAGGCAGAGGCAGGAGACTCGCTTGAGCCCAGGAGTTGGAAGTTGCTGTGAGCTGTGATGTCACAGCACTCTATCCAGGGTGATAGCTTGAGGCTCCATCTCAAAAAAAAAAAAAAAAAAAAAATTAAATGTATGATCAT
>CAUYON010037007.1:0-10188 GCA_963573935.1 Arctocebus calabarensis | reverse complement strand
GGAACACACCTACGGTGCATCTTAGCAGGGTACTGGTGAAACTTATTAAAGGTAGAGTATCAATGTCTTTATATGGTGATCAAGAAAATGCCATGAAGGCTATCTGTAACAGTACGATCAAAATATTTCTGATTGTATATGAAGCACATTGTGCCCTATGATTGCACCAATGTACAGAATTATGATTCAATAAAATTATAAAAAAAAAAGAGAGAGAGGAAAAAAAGAAAAAAAAAAAACAACGAATCAAGGTCCATGCCTGTCCTCGACCCATGAATGCCAAACCACTTTCTTTTCTTTATTGGTAAAGCTCTCTCCTGAATTATCTTCTTTCTGCAGACTTGTTCCTCCTGTATTCACTCTGTCATTTAGAAGCACTATTATCCATCCTTTTGGGCAAGCAGAACTCTTGTGCTCAAGCTCAAAAGCTTTCAGACTCTGGCAGTTGTCACAGACATATGAAGGGGACAAGAATAAGGCTACTGGGTGTGGACAGCCTGTGAGCAAGGGAGGGACTTCAAATGTAAATTAAAAACAAAAACAAAAACAAAAACAAAAACTTACCAACCTCATCCAATCTGTTCCCCTGATCTTAGAGTCATCCTCATGTTCTCTTTTTCTTGCTACCATATCACTTCCAGTTCCTCTGCCAGGTGAACCTACCTTTTAAGTAGGTCCATAACTATTGAGTCTTGCTCATTCTCTCCCTTCCTATCACTGCTGCTTTCATGCAGGCTCTCACCTTCTCTCTTCTTACCTGGCCTCTCTAACTCCAGTTTAATCACTTCCCTTTTCCCACATCCATCCACAAAGTTGTCCTCCTACAGCCTGAGAGATTGCGTCATTCCCCCATTCATGAACGTCAATAGTTCCCCCATTGCCCATGGGGTAAGGTGAGCCTCAGCATGGCCAACCTGCCTAACTTTCCAGGAGCATCTCTAGCGCCCTCCTCTCCTGCCTTGTGCTCTAGAATATCAGACTCCCTGCCAGTTTCTCAACCACTCATTTAGTTCTGGGGAACAAGCTCTTGGCAATGGACGTGCTGCCGACTAACCACCTCTGGGGTCACGGCAGAGTGCTCTCCCCAGAGCTGTCCCCGGCATCATGCTTTAGTGACAGTTCTTCTAGTTTCCGCAAATCATCTAAAATCACAACATCCCTCTGACATAGTTTCTTATAGATCAGAGTTCACACAATTGGCGGATCGTCCCAAGGCCCAGTTGTGCTGCTCCCTCAGCCTCAGGCGTCCCCCTCCCTTTCTCCAGGAAGCAAATTCCTACCCATGCTTTGGGCCCTGTTTAAATACCCCCGAAGCCCTTACTATTCAGCGAATGCTCCTGAGCCTTGTATCTCACAGTGATTCTCAACCCGTGTGCCACGGAGCACTGGTGTGCCATGAGACGATCTTAGGTGTGCTGTGAAAAATTTTTAAAGATCATTAATTAAACTATTTTTGAAAGAAGTTCCAAGGATAGTAAGTATATTCTTATTTTTACTCTTTCTGACTAACATAATTTAAGTGTATGTGGCAGTTTAACTACAGGTTCAAGTGTACCCTGAGATAAAAAAGGTTGCAAAACACTGCCTTAGAGCCTGTTACAGGTGCAGACTCTCAGCCCCACCCCAGATACATCCAATTAGCATCTACATTTTAACAACACTCAAAGTGTTTCATGGGTATATGTACGTGTGAGAGGCACTGGCCTTGCCTCTAAAGACCACCTTCATCCTCCAGAAAAACAAAAAGCTCTGCTCACACCCTTGGTGTTACTTTAGTCTCCATCACGTGGTGTCATGTAAACTTGTAACAAGAGTGCGCCCTTGACAGTGTTTGCCGAAACATATCAGGACATATTAGTTGAGAGGTCTGCTATTTATTATGAAGTTTGTAAAAATATAACTATATTAGTTGACCCAACATCCTCCTTTCCTTCTGAGGTTTCAAAAGCTAAAATTTTCTAGTTTCCCTCACAGCCACATATGGCCATGCAGGGACATTTCTGCCAATGACATACAAAGAGTGGTTTGCTAGTTCTTTCTTTTTCCCTTTCTCTTCTTTTGCCTGAAATATCGATGCAGTAGTGGATTTAAAGCTCTGTTGCTACCGGAAGCCAAAAGGGACAAGCCAAGGATGGCAGACCAAAAAGAGAAAAAATTCTAGAGCCTTGAAGGCATCTTTCCAACCCAAAATGCTTCTTTGTCGACTTTTTTTTTTTTTTTTTTTGATACAGAGAGTCTCACTCTAGCACTCTGAATAGAGCACCATGGCGTCATAGCTTACAGCAACCTCAAATGCTTGGGCCCAAGTGATCATCTCGCCTCAGTTTTTCTATATTTAGTAGACACCGAGTCTCACTATTACTCAGGCTAGTCTCGAACTCCAGAGTTCAATGCACTGCCTCGACCTCCCAGACTGCTATGATTACAGGCATGAGCCAGCGTAGCCCCTGGCTCTCTGTAGACTTCTTACGTGAGACAAGTTGGTCTTTACGTGTTTAAGCTACTGTCAGTTTGCTGTTAATCGAGCCAGATGACTTTCTGACCAACACAGTGTCTGATTATTAAATGGGCTGAACCAATTTGAATTCACAGCCTTTACTGATCCTTGCTGAGGGTCCTTAAGTTGTGATATGATAGGGTTTTAGAACAATAGTTCTTTGATTGCTCCCTTTGTTGATCTATTTCTCTAAGTAATTGATTGATAGTAGCATTTACTCCCAATATCCCTCCCAGGGGAGACAGGTCCACGGGATGTATAAAATTTGGATAACTTGCTGCTTCAGTCCTTCCTGTTCAAAGTTTTGGTGAAGGTGAAAATACATATTGGAACAGAAACCTCTCCCCTCCCCCTTCTTGATACTGTGGCTGTTCCTGAAATGGGGAGTGGGGCAACCACAGGAGGGAGTTTTTCAGAAACATGCCGGTTACTGCTTTCCAGGAGCTTTGTGCAAACATCTCTCCCTGGGTTGGATTTCACTCCAGTCACCGTCTGACCCCCACAACATGGAGATGCTTTGGGTCATTACAATCTCTCAGGATTTCCCAAACCTCAGTTATGCACAAGGTACATCTCGCTGGGAAACACTGTGCCGGCCAATTGGAGACACTGGGTGTTGACGGCCACAATAAATAGAAAACGGAGAGGAATTCTGCTGTATTAGCCTGTGTAACATCTTGTGTCCCAAACAACTCCATAAACTTGATGTGGTATTTTGCCCATACTTCATTGCTCTATCTCTTAGAATAGGCAGCTGCTTCACGGCCCATCAAGGTCAAGTACCCCCTTAGACTCCAAATTGTGCAAGCTGAGCAGCCCTGGAAACTTAGTTTATCTATTTTCTTGGTGCCATCTGGCCTCTGACCCACAACTTAGTGTCTACTGGAGTATATCAGGTTATCCTTTGTTACTTTGTATTGGGCCCCGTTCCTACCTAGATCAGCCACATTCTCAGACTGTTCCAGATGGGTACTATAATTAACAAACCCCAAGAAAATACAGGAGCTCAAAGTGACAGTAAATAGGTCTGCACACAATCACCCCAATTAACATTCTATTGAACATCCCGAATACAGAAACCTTTGTCCCACGAGTCTGAATCTGAGTTTGAAAATCCGACAAAAGTCATTTACACACGGGTTCAGCCATCAAGCTGTGTGATTTGGCGTTTTATAAAAAACCATCCACATAAGGAAACACACGAACAAACAAGATCCACTCTGGTCCTGGTCTCTGAAGACAATTTCAAAAGGGAAGAGGCAGGAACACAGCTGCAGGGACCTCCCCCTGAGAAGGCTGCCCCTCCTGGGATGTGAAGTTACCTTACATTCTTTAGAATCAGTCTCAATTCTTAGCCCTTGGTTCTCAAACTCTACCTGTGTCAGATTCGCCTGTAGGACATGTTAACAGCAAAGATTTCTGGGCCCTTCCTCAGAGGATTGGATTCAGTGCGTCTCGGGCAGGGCCTGACAATTTGCATTTCTACCGATTTCCCAGGTGACGCTGATGGTGTTGTCTCAGGACCACACTTTCAACTGGGCTTTAGTCAAATCTAAGTCATTCCATAAAGTCAGATAACTCCTTGGTTGTCAGTTCTGAGAGCTTTTTTTTTTTTTTTTTTTTAATAAAGCAGTGTGGCACAGTCACATTGTGCCCTGGACACGGATTCCCAATGATCTAAACCTCTTGAAGTTTATGGTGACATGGTTCATAGTGCCACGGGACCTCAGTGGAAGGACACCGAGTTACTCATTAGGCTAAAGGGAAAGCATCACTGTCAAAGACCTTAGGGGAGAGGGGACAGGCACGGCAGGATGTAGAAGTGTCATTGCCAGAGCGTTTAGTACAATTCTGTGTATGACAATTACCTGCTCTGAACCTTGTCAGTGAGCTAATGAATGGATTTCGTTTGGTTTCAACACTTAATGTTTTAGCCTTGTCTCTTTGGGAAGGAGTTACGGTTCTTCCAGCCACAAGTTTGTGATGCTATCCAGTGTGGTGTGGTCAGGTGTTCCAGTAGATATTTTCCTCTGCTTTCATTTTCTCTCCTCTGTACTTAGGAGCAAAGAAGTGAGCTCCTGGCCCGAGGCGCAAATTGATACAAGTTCAAGATTTTTACTCAAGGCTTCTGATTGATTTCCCAATTTCTTCCCCATTCCACTTTAACCAGAAATCTTCTTGTAACTCCAGAGAATTGGCTAGCTGTCACTTTTAGATTGATCTTATTTGGCCCTTTAATTGCTGTCACTTTTAGATTGATCTTATTTGGCCCTTCAGTAAATTCTTAATCATTTGGAATTTTAATATTCTTCATTTCCTTTAATATTCTTCATTTTCCACAGTACTCAGAGGAAAGTCGGCAGCCTTGAAGAGGGCAGCTGCCTTTTCCCACAGAGGCTGCAATCTGGCAGCTACGCTAACCCTCCCCTGTGCCCCGTGCTGCGGGGAGGTTTGGTGGACACCCAGCTCACATATACCAGGCACTTTTCTGGACATGCAAAGGGCCGAAGCCTGTCCTCTGCTTGTAGAGTTATGCAGTGAATAGGAGGCCAGAACACCAAGTGGAGAATTTCTGATCTTTCCCTTCTTTTCTTGCTCCTCTTTAAATTCCTCCCCAAGGAAAGCCAGGCTGTGAGTGACCAGGACCCAGACAACTCCTCTTGCACAAAGCCACTCACTCGCCTCCATTAAGAAGGTGTCTGCAGCCAGAAAACAGTGCATATTGACCGAGGTTTATAAACACAAAACGGGCCCCCTTGTCTGACGCATTCTTTGCTTTTATCCCTGCGTGTCAGGGAATGTCAGAGGCAGGACTTGCTCATCTTAGTTCGGGGATGCAGCTCGTGTGTTCAATGCTCTGGCAGGAGTTAAACAACCGTGCGGTCTCTAAATATTTGCATTCCATGACTGTCTTTGGGCAGGCTCTGCTGGGTTGAGCTCCTCCTCTCCCTGGTGCCTAACGGGGGCTCCTTCAGTCTGTCCCCTCTTTCCTTCAAAATGGCACTTTGCTGGGCCTGCCCTGCTGGCCACCTGAAGGGCTGCTGCAGAGGGTGCCTGAATTAACGAGGCTTGAGATCCCCATTGCCAGGCTCTTGTGTCCATTCTGGATCTCTCCTCTTTTCTTCTTTCTCTCCCTGGCCCAAGCAAATCTGGACCAAATCCTTCGGATGGGGGACTTTCCTTACTGTCTGCTGACAGCCAGGGATTGGAGTATTAGGGGATTACACAAAAATATTGAGTGTGACGTTTTAATGGGGTTGTAACTGAGTGTGATGGGTCGACTTGGGAACTATCAAGGAATCTGGAAATAAGGATACTTGAGTCTAAACATCATGATCTGCCTTGATTTCTTTTTCCTTTCACAAGCAAAGAAAACAAGGCCAGCCGTTTTTCACCTGTGACGTGAGAGGATGGGAGGGTGCTTCTTCCAAAAGTTTCCTCTCATTCTGGTTTTGACATTGATTGGTGGGTTTGGCTTCAGAAATTCCAGATGGCTGATGTGGGATGTATTTCCTGAGGTTGAGGAAGTGATTTTTTTTTTTTTTTAAGGCTGTATTTTGGCTATCGGCTTTCCTCTTCACATTGAGGGCTAATCCTGCGACCTCAGATGGAGGTGTTGGACTTTACAGACGTACTGGGGGCACCGGGCCCGTTTCTGCTACACAGCTTGACTGAAATGTTCCCGCACATTGGTGTTTGATGGCCAGCTGTGGCTGCTGATGGGTGAGTGTCCATCTCAATGAACACTTCAGGGTACAAGATGATCTCATCTCTTTACTATGCTTTATTTTGATTGAAGTCAGACTCTCGGTGCCCAGTCTCCCAGCCAGCACGGCAGGAAGGCCGACCTCAGTCCTTGGTGGGGCCTCTCCTCCCTGGGCAACAGAGGGTTCAGATCACACCTGGTCCCAAATTATCCAACATCCTCATTATCCAGGCCTTGAGTTCTCTTCAAGCCCTGCAGTCTCTACTTTTGTGCTCCGCTCAAAGCTGGAGAAACTTTGCCCACTTACGTCCTTCAATGTGTAAGGTGGGTTTCCTCTTCCAAATCCTGCCATCCTTTCCGAGTGGGACCTGTGAGTAGCCCTGAACTTGCTTGTCAGTGGCTGGCCGACTTTCCCCCTTCCAGGCTCAGACACGTCTCCTTTCTCTTGTTTCATCTGCAAAGGCCTTCCCCTGACTGCCACGGCTTCTCACGTCAGGACACTTACGCGTCCTCAGAGCACTTCAACTTTGACAAGGCAAGATGAGCTCCATCTGTCTGTTCCACCCGTTGGAACGGAGCTGCTTTTAGGCAAGGACATACTAAGGGCTATCGACCTGCTGGACATTAAGAAAGGAGGGAAGGGTGGAATTTGGAGAATGGTCCGAGGACAAAACCAGGAAGGAAACTGAAGTGGATTAAGGTAAATTGAGAAAGAGGAGGAGTTTCAGGCAGGGAAGGAAGGGGCATCATACATAACCTTACTTAGAACCACAAGCCAATGGAGTATTTTGTCCTGACAGTAGAGCGGATGACAAGGCAGAGAAGGTAGTGAGCATCGTGTGCCCAGCAGGAGGCAAACTTTCTCTAGTTCCCCCACACAGGCCATGTGAAGAACCACGAGTGAGAAGGGTTAGAACAGGAATGAAAACAAATTGGACAGGAATCTGAGTGGGTAGAAAAGGTGCCTGGCTTAAGAATGAGGAAGTGCTTCTATTTTTGTTTGAGAGGGAGGGGATGTTCTAAAGGCCATTTCAGGTAATTGTTAAATGAAAAAATCAAAATGATTCTAATAACATGGAGCAATGCCTTGTCCTCATCAATTCACAAATCATAGCTCAGATTATATAAAATGTTTGCCATGTACCAGGCTCCATTTTAAGCATATGTAGTAACATTGCAAGTTTATAGATGAGGAAACCGAGGCTCTGACCGTATCATAGACCTAGAAAGAAATGGGGCGAGGCGGGGTCAAGGGCCCTTCCCTGAGGAAGGACGTTCCCTTCCCTTCCCTGGAATCGGATGTTTGGAGGGCCTGGTTGGTTAGACTTGTGTCTCTCGTGCACTCATCTGTGTGTCTGTTGTGTAAGTCTATACCACCTGAAATGCACGGAGTGGTAGATTTCTAGAAGAAAATCAGGTGCTCTTACCAGGAGAAAGGTGTTAAAACAACAGGTGTCCCCAGCAGACACAGAACAGAAGAGCTGCTTTGGAGACTACCTCTGCACCCATGACCCCAAAGAAAGGCTTTAAGCATCTCTCTGGAACCCCTGTGAACCATGGAGGGTGCTGGTCTTGACCAGTGAGGACCCAGCAATAAGCACGAACATTCCTTGAGCAAGAAAACAGATGTTACCAAGTCCAAGCAGTGAAACTTGTATGCTTAATAAGGGAGTTCCTTAGCTCTCACCCAGAAACTATTTTTGGTTTTGTTTCAAACAATCCTAATAAGTTTGACTATCTACTTACCTCCTCCCAAGCCAACCAAAGTAGCAAAGGGCATCCTCTGGCCACTGGGATACAATTTTGCTGTTTTCTGCTCTATTCTCTCACCTCCAGATAGCAGGGACAGAAAGAAAGAAAGGGAACATAAATCTTGGTCATGTAGTTCTGGGACCTTTAAGTGTCCTTCAGCAAGTCAAAGCACAAATGATTTCTCAGTCACAGAGCCGGTGTTCCCAGGATAACTTTCATTGCACTTTAAACTGTAATGGTTTGCAAGCGCTGCAAGCATGTTCAGTTGGTGCTGTGCAGTTTGGATGTTTTGTTTGGCACTACTGAACTGGATCAGGGGAGTGCCTGCCGGCTTGTGCTTTGCAGATGGGTTGGGGAGACAGGACAGTGTCTAACTCCCAGTCTCCTGGCCTCTCAGTCTCTCATCTCCATGGGTGAACGTTGTAGTATTATCCAAGGGGAATCTCTCTCCCTCCTTGGTTAAGTCAAACCAGTATGCACTGTTTCTCTCTGAGTGTTTCCTACTCAAAGAGGGACTCTCTTCCAATCCTGTGCTGAGTACCAAAGTGGATAGATGTGAACAAAGTTATTCTCATGAGAGAGGAGAGACTTTTCAATAGTAGAAAGAGCCAAAAATACGCTCCTAATTCCACAGGGAGAGGGGTTCGCGGTGGATCTGCTGACACTCAGCAGCAGTGATTATCAAGGATGAAAGCTGGGATTTGGGTTAGATTGATTTAAATGCAAATCTCAACTCCCTTTATTTATGACCCCACACCATTTTGGTTTTCCTTGGGTACAAAATGGGGACATTACTAGCACTTACAGCCCAGGGTAGGTTCAAGGCTCCAGTGAGATGATGGGAAAGTGCTTAGCTGTGCTCAGGTGTCCAGACACTCAGCGAACGTTAGCCCATACAATTATTACTGTAACTGTTAAGATTGTCACCTTGTACCTACACGGGTAAGAGTGTTAACAATGTTCAGGCTTTGAACAATGTTGAAGTATTTTGCAGTAGTTTGTTTTCTTTTCTTTCTTTCTTCCCTTTTTTTTTTTTTTTTTTTTTAGGATATAGTCTCACTCTAGCAATCCAAAGACAATCTTTGGAGTTTGACAATCTTGGACTCAAATCTTGATTTTCTTGTTTAACAGTATAACTTAGGAAGAGATTCTTTCTGAGTCTCCATTTCCTCCACGTAAACTCTCAGTTAATTCAGCTTAAATAGGAATAAAAAAGTACCCAGGTCAGACACTAGTTTTGATGAGTAGGTGCTTAATAAACACCCAGGAAATGGTACTAATAACTATTGTTAAATAAATTAAATTCCTATTAGTTTTCTTTGATTGCATCTTGAGGTAAACGACACCCTAGCAGACACCCCATATCTGCTTCTAGATTAATTATAGACCTGATATATTTCAACATTTTGTGATTGGGAGTTGTCATTGCTAGTTGAGAATTTTGAAAGCTGTTAACACCAACAATTTCAATTTGAGCAATGGGATGAGCTTTTAAGAATAATTATAGGGCAGCTACTGTGGCTCAGTGGGTAAGGTGCTGGCCCATATACCGAGGGTGGTGGGTTCAAACCCAGACCCTGCCAAACTGCAACAACAACAACAAAAATAGCTGGGCATTGTGGCACCTGTAGTCCCAGTTACTATGGAGGCCGAGGCAAGAGAATCGCCTAAGCCCAAGGAATTGGAGGTTTCTGGGAGCTGTGACACCAGGGCACTTTACCCAGGGTTAATAAGTGAGACTTTATCTCAAAAAAAGAAAAAGAAATCTTGGCTTGGTGCCTGTGGCTCAACAGGCTAAGGCGCCAGCCACATACACCTGAGTTGGTGGTTTCGAATCCAGTCGGGGGCCAGCCAAACAACAATGATGGCTACAACCAAAAAATAGCGGGGTGTTGTGGTGGGCGCCTATAGTCCCAGCTACTTGGGAGGCGGAGGCAAGAGACTGGCTTGAGCCCAGGAATTGGAGGTTGCTGTGAGCTGTGATGCTACGGCACTCTATCCAGAGTGACAGCTTGAGGCTCTTTCTAAAAAAAAAAAAAAAAATCTTTATTAAAAAAAAAAAGAATAATTATAGAATTTTTGGCATTGGATCTTTTTTTTTTTTTTGTCTTTTTTGGGCAGTCCTGGTTTTGAACCCACCACCTCTGGTATGTGAGGCCAGTGCCCTACTTCTTTGAGCCACAGGCACTGCCATTGGATCTTAATCTATTGTGGCATTATAATGTATACGTTC
>CAUYON010037006.1:0-14510 GCA_963573935.1 Arctocebus calabarensis | reverse complement strand
AGTCCCAGCTACTTGGGAGGCGGAGGCAAGAGACTCGCTTGAGCCCAGGAATTGGAGGTTGCTGTGAGCTGTGATGCCACAGCACTCTATCCAGGGTGACAGCTTGAGGCTCTGTCTCAAAAAAAAAAAAAAAAAAAGAATGGTTTCTGTATTTTTAAATGAAAAAAATTTAAAGGACAATATTTCAGATTTCAGTGTTCATAAATAAAGCTTTATTGGAACATAGCCACTCTTATTCATTTGCTGATATCTGGGACTGCTTTTCAACTACAGTGTCAGAGGTGAATTTTTCAGAGACCATATGGGTGACCAAACCTGAAATTTCTACTCTCTAGTCCTTAACAGAAAAAGTTTGATGACCCCAGATATAGATTGTTTCTTCCAAGTGTAAAAGTACTATAGTGAACACTTTCATCTTTGTCCACATCCATGATTATTTCCTTAAATGAATTTCCAGTGTAGAATCCTAGGTCCAAAGGGTACCGGGAATTCTAAGGATTTTGATACGTAATGCCAAATGAATCTTTGGAAGGTTGTCTCAGTTGGCTGTTATTACTGACAGTGAATGTGAGAAATTGTTTCCTTGCAGTTTTCTTCTCAACTCTTGGGAGGAACCGTTGAAAAATTACTTGCCTATATTCCCATTAGGACTTCAAAAAAATTGGTTTCTGAGATATTTTTAATTTACTTTGTTTTCACTTAAAAGAACTTGCTTCACACTCCAGTGGAACAATATTTTTTTTGGTTACTATATTTTAAATTTTTTTTTTTTTTTTTTGAGACAGTCTCACTTTGTTGCCCCGAGTACAGTGCCGTGGCCTCACAGCTCACAGCAACCTGAAACTTTTGGGCATAAGTGAGTCTCTTGCCTCAGCCTCCCAAGTAGCTGGGGCTATAGGCACCTGCCATCACACCTGGTTACTTTTAGAGCCAGATCTTGCTCTGGCTCAAGCTGGTGTGGAACCCATGAGCTCAGGCCATCCACCCGCCTCGGCCTCCCAGAGTGCTAGGATTATAGGCGTGAGCCAACACGCCTGGCCTAACAACATCTTTTACAACTTAAAATACACTTGAACTGATAATGTGAGCTAATATCTTTTTTGTTACTAGGAAAATATCTATAATCTATTATACATTTCTTGAACTTGATATAAAAGGAAGAAGTAACTTTAACTTGTATTTGGTTAATTTAGGGCCTTACAAACTACTGGACTGAGAATTTCTCAGACATTCCATTGGCTGTAGTTGGCTGCTATGTGTATTTAGTTAATTGTCAAAAAAACACCATGTTAGGCAGATTGTGTGAGATACTGGTCACATCCTTTTGTGAGGTAGTACCAGAAATTTGCCTTTTTTGAATCAGATTAACTGTCCCATTCTTGTTGTGATACTATTGGTACCGTAACTGTCCTAGAGTTTCCTTCTTGAAGATCAAAAACTTGGGAAAAATTACATCTCCCTTTCTTAGCTCAGTTATATCTAATGTGAGATGGAGGTAGGGGATGTATTTACTGGAACTTGGGGAGGCAGGAGAGTTGCAGGTGGTATATCATGCTGGAATTTTTTATATCTTGGAATCTGTAATGAACTTATGTCTGTCTGTCTTTCCTAGGTCTATTCCTTTTCCAGTGTTCGTGTGGAGACGCCCCTCCTTCTGGTGGTGAATGGGAAGCCTCAGGGCTCCAGCAGCCAGGCTGCTGCCACAGTGGCATCTCGGCCGCAATGTGAATGACCTTCCCTGACTTGGGTGTTAGGGAGTGGGGGCGAGGAGATACGCTGAAGGCACTCTGCAGTTGGTCCAGTCACATCAGTGACTCAGCTGAGATGGGGGGATGTTTTAAATGAAGTCTTTCCGTTCCTCTGCTCTGTAAGACACCTTGGACACCTCTCTCCCCTATTACCATGTTCCAGCTCTCTGCAGGGCCACGCATTCCCCTGGTATATTTCTCTTGCCTGTTTCACTGCTCTCCCTGTTTTAAGCAAAGAGCATTGAATTGGTAGAAGTGTTGGGATCTTGCAATGGGACAGAGTCTCTGAGGTTCCTGTTCTTGCCTCCTTCCTGAGCCTTATATGTATATATCAGTTTAATATTTATTGCTAAGGGAGGGGTCTTAATTTTTTAATGGCCTGGTTTTTGAATAATTTTTATTTTTAAAATTTAGGTCCTTCCTCATCTTGGGGACTGGAACAGAATTAAAATTTGTTTGGAAAAAAAAAATACCCTGTAGTTTGTTCTGCTTCATTCTCTTCACACTTGGATTCTTGCTTTTAGGATGACTTCAATCTATTAGAGTAATGTCCCTGTTAAAAATTTATGCAAAATAGTTTGTTTCTCTCCCAGTTAAAAGTATTCTGGCAGCAGAAGCCCAGGTCAGGAATGGCAACTCACAAAGCTGCTGGAGATGAGCTTCTTTTCCCTCTTCCCATTCTGTAGTCCCTGGCATGGTCCCTGTCATGGTCCAAGATGGCAGAGCAGAACTATTCTAATAGTATGAGTAGGCTGAAAGACCAGAGATACTAGAAATCAAATAAATGGAATATCAAAGAAATACTCAGTTTCTTTAGATTCTAGTGACATGTTTTTTTGAGACTGAGTTTCACTTTGTCATCCTCAGTAGAGTGCTGTGGTATTACAGCTCACAGCAACCTCCAACTCTTGGGCTTAAGTGATTCTCTTGCCTCAGCCCCCCAAGTAGCTGGGACTACAGGCACTTATCACAACACCTGGCTTTTTTGTTGTAGTTGTCACTGCTATTTTTAGCTGGCCGGGGCCGGGTTTGAACCCGCCACCCTCAGTATATGGGGCCGGCACCAAACCCACTGAGGCACAGGTGCCGCCCATCTAGTGACATGTTTTATAACAGTTTCTCTTAATACCCTTATAGAAAAACAGGGGAAATGTGAATGAGGACTAATAACCAATTGAATGGCTATAATACATTAATGAATACATAAGCATTTGTACGACTTCTGCTGATATGGCTCAGATCTTTATCCTTGACTCAGTTTTTTTCAGCTTAGATCTGGGATTTAAATATCATTGATGACTCATTAAATTTATAAAGAATGTAAAATGCAGGCTGGGTGTCATGGCTCACACCTATAATTCTAGCACTCTGGGAGGCTGACACAGGAGGATTGCTTAAAGCCAGGGATTTGAGACCAGTCTGAGTAAGCCTGAGACCCCATCCTCTAAAAAAATAGGAAAGTTAGCTGGGCATCTGTGGTAAGCGCCTAGTGTTCTTGCTACTTGGGAGGCTGAGGCAAGAGGATCACTTGAGCCCAGGAGTTTGAGATTGCAGTGAGCTATGACATTGCCACTGCACTCTAGCCTGGGTGACAGAGCAAGACTATGTCTTAAAAAAAATGCAGGAGGCTCAGCACCTGGGACGACAGCCATATATATGAGAGCTAGGGGATTCGAATTCATTCTGGGCCCGCCAAACAACAATGACAACTACAACCAAATTAAAAAAAAAAAAAATAGCCAGCCATTGTGGCGGGTGCCTGTGGTCCCAGCTACTTGGGAGGCTGAGGCAAGAAAATCGCTTAAGCCCAGAGGTTTGAGGTTGCTGTCAGCTGTGACACCATGGCACTCTACCTATGGTGACAGCTTGAGACTCTCAAAAAATAAAAACAAAATGCAGAAAACTCAGAGAATGCATGACAGAATAAGTTTATCTCTCTATATCTATCTAAAGTTATAAGGGCTGAATTTATTAACAAGGTAAAATTTTGAAATCCATTCTTTTTGCCCAAAAAAGGCTGACTTTCTGAGGTGTATCTTTAACATTATGTATGAAAATTACTAACAACTTCAATAGATAAGATAAAGTCAACATGAGTAACCAGTCTTGTACAGTTGCAAAAATGCTATATAAAGATTCTCCGGTAGCCAGAGAATTTTTCATGCAATTACTCTCTCTTGCATCACATGTGGAGTCTTGAGTTCAGTTTCAGGTACTGATTTTACTTTCTTTTTTTTTTTTTTTGAGACAGAGCCTCAAGCTGTCACCCTGGATAGAGTGCTGTGGCATCACAGCTCACAGCAACCTCCAATTCCTGGGCTCAAGTGAGTCTCTTACCTCCACCTCCCAAGTAGCTGGGACTACAGGCGCCCGCCACAATGCCCAGCCATTTTTTTTTTGGTTGCAGCCGTCATTGTTGTTTGGTGGTCCTGGGCTGGATTTGAACCCACCACCTCAGGTGTACGTGGCTGGCGCCTTAACCTGTTGAGCCACAGGTGCCGAGCCTCTTTTTTTTTTTTTGAGACAGAGTCTCATTTTGTCTCCCTTGGTAGAGTGCCCTGGGATCTTAGCTCAAAGCAACCTTAAACTCTTAGGCTTAGTGATTGTCTTGCCTCAGCCTCCCGAGTAGCTGGGACTACAGGTGTCTGCCACAATGCCCAGTTATTTTTTTAGAGACAGGGTCTCGCTCTTGCTCAGACTAGTCTTGAACCCATGAGCTCAGGCAATCCACCCGCCTTGGCCTCCCAGAGTGCTAGGATTACAGGCACGAGCCACTGTGTCCAGCTCAGGTACTGATTTTGAGGCCTTCGTATCAAAGAGTGGTTGTGAGCTTGTGAAGTGTAAAAATATTTTGAGTAAGAGGTAAAAGCAAATGGGATGGATGCAGGTGGTTGTGTGTGAATGTTAGGGGCCGTAGAGAGCTGAGACTCAATTATTAATACTATTCCCCTTGAATTTATTCAAGCCCTAAGATGATACGGCATGTTCTGTGTAGCACCAAAGAGTGGAAAAATAGCCACTAGATGGTACCTAGAGAGAAGCAGGGTTTAAGGAATAATTAGAATACCCTTGAAATATCCATCTGCCTTAAAAAACTAGAACATCACGATCTAGGGGTGATGGCTCACGCCTGTAATTGCAGCACTCTGCGAGGCCAAAGTGGGAAGATTGCTTGAGCTCAGGAGTTCAAGACCAGCTGGTCTCGCCTGAGCAAGAGCGAGACTCCATCTCTAAAAACTAGCTGGGAATTGCGTGGTTGCTTGTTGTTCCAGCTACTGGCTGAGACAAGAGGATCACTTCAGTCTAGGAGTTGGAGGTTGCTGTGAGCTATGAAGTTACAGCACTCTACAGAGGGCAACATAGTGAGACTCTGTTCCCCCCCCAAAAATAGAACATCACTGATAGCTTGGAAGCTTCTGTGTGCCTCTATCTCATCTTGTTTGTTTCACAGCTATATAAGTCTCATTGTATGACTATATATAATTATACCACCATTTATTCCAACTACTTTTAAAGGATATTTGGCTTTATAATTTTTTTCTGTCAAAGCATTACATTAGTAACATTCTTGTACATGTTCTGATACGTAAGTGCAAAATTCATTTATAACAAAAGTTCTTGAATAATCCTTAGTATAATGGCATCAGAATCCTTTGGAACTTTTTTTTTTTTTGAGACAGACTCTGACTCTGTCTCCCTAGGTAGAGTGCTGTGGCATCATTCCTCATAGCTCACAGCAACCTCAAAGTCTTGGGCTCAAGTAATCCTCTTGTCTCAGCCTCCTGAGTAACTGGGACTACAGGAGCCTGCCAAGAGCCTTGGCTAGTTTTTCTATTTTTAGTGGAGACAGCGGTCTCTTGCTCAGGCTGGTCTCGAACTGTTGAGCTCAAGCAATACACTTTCCATCAGACGTGAGCCACCGCACCAGGCCTGGAACTTCTGTGAAGCACAAATCCTTAGGTCCCTACCCAGACTTACATTTGAAATTCTGGGAAAGAGCTCAGAAATCTGTGATTTCCAGGTGATTCTAATACATACTAAAGTTTGAGGACCACTGTCTCAGAGTATTAATACAAGAAGGGCAATTGCTGGGTCATAGGATATATATACTATATATGTTCAAACTTTTTTAAGAAATACCAAACATCTCCAAAGTGCTCACACCAATTTATTTCTCTACTAATAATGGATGAATCCTAAAGCTCCCCATCCTCTTCTATGCTTGCTGTTGTCTTACCTTTTAGGTATTGCAAATATAGGAGATTTGAATATTATCTCCTATAATGGGGCCTTAACTTTCATTTCTCTGTTAATGTGCTGTGCTAGAGTATCTTTTTTGTATACATACAGGTTTACAAGCCACTAATACTTTCTCTCAATAAAATGCCTATTTGTGTCTTTGCCACTTCCGTACTGGATTTCAACTTGGTTTGAAATCCATTGTATCCACTCTGCTATGCTTTTTGCTATGTATATCCACTCTGCTAACCTTTTGTCAATTTATGTGCTGCAGACATCTATTAGTTTTTAGCTTGTCTTTTTACTCTTTGTTGTATCTTTTGCTGAATAGCAGTTCCCAATTTCAATGTTATTGACTTTATCAATGTTTTATAGTTGTGCTTTTTATGTTTTAAGAAGTCCTTCCCTATCTTAACATCATAAGGACATTTCCCTGTTGTTTTAGAAAGTTTTTTTCTTTTATTAAATCATAACTGTGTACATTGATGCATTTATGGGGTACAGTGTACTGATTTGATATACCATGTGAAATGCTTACATTGAACTGATTAACACAATCATGACCTCGCTTATATGTTGTGGTAAGACAACTATATTCTTAATAGTTTTGAAATGTAATATTGCATTATGCACATTAGGTGAGGTCCCCCAAAATACCCTCCCTCCTCACGGCCTTCCTTCTCCCTCCTCTTACTTCCCACTTTCTGGACTATAATTATGTTTTACCATTTGTATGAATGTGTAGGTGATTATATATTGATTACATAGTAGTATTGAGTACATTGGATACTTTTTTTTCCCGCATTCTTGAGATACTTTACTAAGAAGAATATGTTCCAGCTCCATCCGGGTAAACATAAAAGAAGTCTCCATCATTTTTTATGGCTGCATGCTATTCCATGGTATACATATACCACAATTTGTTAATCCATTCATGTTTTACAAAGTTTTATTTTGTTTTTCATCATGACTTAAAAAAATTTTTTTTTTCTTTGAGACAGAGTCTCACTCTATTGCCCTGGGTAGAGTGCAGTGGCATTATAGCTCACAGCAACCTCAAACTCCTGGGGTCAAGTGATCCTTTTGCCTGAAGCTCCCAAGTAGCTGAGATGACAGGCACCTGCCACCATGTCTGGCTAGTTTTTCCATTTTTCTTTGAGACAGAGTTTCACTTATTAACCCTCAGTAGAGTGCTGTGGCGTCACAGCTCAGCTCCCAGCAACCTCCAATTCCTTGGGCTTAGGCGATTCTCTTGCCTCAGCCTCCCAAGTAGCTGTGACTACAGGCGCCCACCACAAGGCCTGGCTATTTTTTCATTGCAGTTTGGCCAGCTGAGTTTGAACCCATCACTTAGCCACTGAGCCACAGGCGCTGCCCTGGTTTTTCTATTTTTTCAGTAGAGATGGGGTATTGCACTTGCTTGGGCTGGTCTTGAACTCCTGAGCTCAAGCAAATCACCTGCCTTGGCCTCCCAGAGTATTAGGATTATTGGTGTGAGCCACTGTCCTCAGCCTAAACATAATTTTCATTGAGAGACAGTGTTGGGACCAATAAAAATGTTTTGGTTTCCCTGCTGGCCTGTGGGTCAAGACAGAAGTCCTTGTGTTCTTAGATAATCCTAACTATGTACAATGATGCTGTGTAACAGATGTTTGACATGAGTATAAAGGGGGAGGGGATTTGTTGCTTGGGGGGACCTTCTGCCCTGGTACCCCCCAACCCCCGCCTGCCTCTGTGAGCTGAATAAAGAACATGTCATACCTGCCCTCTCTGTTGAAGTTTTTCTTCTGCTTATATGAAGTGAACCATTTGCACAACAAACAGGGTCTTGCTCTGTTTCCAGGCTGGAGTGTGGTGGCATGATCATAGCTCACTGTAACCTCAATCTCCTGCGCTCAAACCATCCTCCTGGCTCAGCCTTGTATGAGTGCAGGCGTGAGCCACCAGGCCTGACTAATTTTTTTACTTTTTGTAGGGACAGGGTCTTATATTGTCCAGGCTAGTCTTTTTGCTTTATTTTTATTTTTTTAATTTTTGCCCAGTATCAGAAGATAGCCTGGTCTTGAAAAAGACAGGTATGTGTGTAAAACCCCAATTGATCTCCTTTAATGCTGTCCAGGAAAGGATGTTCTGTCAGTGACCTGTCAGGACAGTGCTTGGTACTGGCAGGTTTGTGGGCTTCCTTCTTTCTAATCTTGATCTTTTATATTGACGTGTTAGTTTATTTTTTTATTCTCTTAAGGTATTTGGACAAAGATGCTATTTTTATTTTCCAAGTGAAAACAGTGTTGTTAGGGTCACTCTGTGGATAAGCCACAATCATATTTTCAATTTTCCTAGAACCTGGTTGGTTTCAGCACACTCTCAGCTCCTAGCAGATTTGCATAGAGTGGGCAACCTGGGGGAAGGTCTCACAGAAAGCTGTGCATGTATATGTGTTGGGGTGATGGAATGGGGCATAAGTGCAAATATATGGGAAAAAGGAAACTGCTCTGGATTCTTATACTATATAGGAGATGGCTTGGTACAGTGGGAAAGAGAATTGGATTGTGGGTTCTGCTCCCTAATTGTAACTTTTTCACTTATCCCACAAAGTTAAATATACCATGATGTAAAATTGGAAAGTTTTAAAAAGGATGCAGACAAAAAGCTTCATTTTTCATTCCTGACCTCTAGTTCCCTCATGGAAGTAACTACTCCATTTTCCCCCTTCAGATATTCTCTCTCTCTATAAACAGTGTAGATTGCTTAAAAATGCACAAAGAATGCCTGTGTTATCTTAGGCAAATCTCTCAGACTTCTGTTTTAGTTAACTTCTTTAAGTTCTTTAAATTCCTAAATAGAAATACTTATACACACTTGGCCAAACCTACACTTTGAAGACCACGAGGCATTTTATAAGGACAGGATAGAGGGGAGGGTAGTCATGGAAGTTTTTTTGTTCTACACAAAGAAGAATGAGTCCCATGTGATCTGACTTGACAAGAGGCCTCCTGAGCGGGTAGTCTCAGTGCTGTGTGGCAGCAGCCCTCTCGCTCACTCCGTAGGGTCTGGCTTCCCACATGCCCTGTCCCTCAGCATGCTGAGGCTTCCTTCATGGCTAAATCAGGAGATGCCACTTGCACCTTAATTGTCAGGTATGTATTCGCTTGGGGTAGGAAGTGGAAACTTGCCAGAGTGTGGGACACCTCTGCCTCCCTCCTTCACTCCCCCCCTTTGCTCCCTCTTCATGTTCAGGGAGTTAGTATTGGAATTTGGCTGATGCAACAGTTTGAGTCACTGTCCTTCAGGGCTGTGGGATTTACTCACTTTTAATTGGGAGTTGCTGGAATCACTTCTCTCTCTCTCACTCTGACTTCCTTCTCTAATTGGCTCTCAGAGGACTCCAACTCCTGTTAATCAACTAAGGAAAAGCTGCTGCAGAGAGCCCCGGACGGGCACCTGGGGACCCCAGGCTCTGCTGTGACTTTGCTTCTTCAAGTTTCTTTTCTAATCCATTAAAACAACTTTGTTTATGGGTCAGGCCTGGGAGAATAAGGTTATTTGTGTGTTGCTATCTCAGAGGCAGTCGGGTGCCAACCTCTTCTAGACTTTGCCAGCTGATATGTCTTGCCTGAACCTTTTGTTCCTGTTAGCAGAGAGAAGAGAAAATGGTACCTGGTTGGGGTGTCCTAAATTGAGCTGATGAATGATGGGAAAAATGCATAGATGAAAAAGCATACCATTTGTGGAAAGTTAACCTCAACACATTGGTCCATATACTGCTTCTGTGTTAGCAAAAGGCCATATGGAAAGCTTCCCTTGTCTGCTTCTGGTTGTCACTGTCTAAAGGAAGGTACAAACTAGTTATGTATCTTTGACCAATAATTATTATTGGGTTACATTTAAACATTATTTTAAAAATAGATTTTATATCTCAGAGTAGTTTTAGGTTCACAGCCAAATTGAATAGAAAGTACAGAGAGTTCTCAAATACCTCCTCACCCACCCCTTGCCCAGCCTTCCCCACTATCAACCTCCCACGGAGCATTTCTCATGATTGACAAACCTACCTTGACACATCATCAGTCAGAGTCCATAGTCTACGTTAGAGTTTACTTTTGGAGTTGTCTAACAAATGCGTGCTGACATGTATTCATATGATGGCATCAGGCAGAATAGTGTTACTGCCCTAGACACCCTCCAAGCTCCACCTAGCCATCCTTCCCTCCTCCCTACACCTCCCTACACCCTAGAAACCACTGTCTTTTTATTGTCTCCACACTTCTGCCTTTTCCAGAATAAAGTTGGAATTAAGTTTACATAAGCTTTTTGGGTTGACTTCTTAGGTACATTTTAAAGTTATATTTAACACTAATTTTTAGTACGATTTTAAAGCTGCAATAGAGAGTAAATATATCTCTTTGGCATATCTTCTTTCTTCACAAATGGCTATTATAAAGGAAATTGTCTTGGTACCTAGTTTACCCTTGGAGAAGCAATGTGTTAGGTCTGAATTTGAGTGCTGTACTACCAACAAATCTAAGGTAAAGAGGATCGTAGTCAAAGTACAGGTTGGAAAACACTCGTTGAGGATTGAATTGTGACTTTTTTTTTTGAGACAGAGTCTTACTCAGTGGCTCTGGGTAGAGTGCTGTGGCATCATAGCTCACAGCAACCTTAAGCTCCTGGACTCAGGCGACCATTCTTGCCTCAGCCTCCTGAGGACTACAGGTGCCCATCACAATGCCTAGCTAGTTTTTCTTTTTTCTTTTTTTTTTTTTTTTTAGTTTTTCTATTTTTAATAGAGACAGGGTCTCACTCTTGCTCAGGCTGGTCTTTAACTCCTGAGCTCAAGCTACCCACTCACCTAGGCCTCCCAGAGTGCTAGGTTTACAGGCGTGAGCCACTACACCTGGTGAATTCTGACTTTTTTACTGAGTAGTGTTAGCCTACAGATAAATTGCTTATAAGACCCTGGGACAAGACCAGGAAAGACACAGAAATCTGTCTATACATAGTTTCATCAGCGTTCATCGAGAATTTCTTTTTAGATAAAGCAACCATATCTATACATTTTTATTATATATAAGCATGTTTAAATTATTATAAATGTCTTCCAAGAGACTGTGGTGTCTTCTAGGTAGGAAGAGTATCTCTCTAAAATGCGTCCCTGATCCTTTTATAGTTCATATGTGTGAGAGCTGGGTGTCCATGTGCATGTATGCGACGTGCCTCCCTTAAACCTTGTTCTGATATTGGCACATTACTTGTCTGATGTGGAAAAAAAAGAAAAACAATATGGAGGTTATGCCTGTGGCTCAAGGAGTAGGCGCTGGCCCCATATGCCGGAGATGGTGGGTTCATACCTGGCCCCAGCCAAAAACTACAAAAAAAAAAAAAAAAAAAAAGAAAGAAAAACAATATGTCTCTGACACTAGCATGGTGTCTACTTATAGTATACAATAAATAGTAAGTGAATATACATTAGCTTGTTGATGACAATTCTCTGAACACATTTTTCTACCCCTGCTTGCCTTAGATTTATTTATAAGGTCAAATTCTCATGTTTTTCCCCACGTATTTCTCAGGTATTTGCATGTTTATATTGATAGAGAGGGTGTATAAAATGACTTCATGGTCCTGCTTGTGTTTGCTGAGGGCAGATGTCTGTAGAAGAAATTATGTCAGAATCTCAGCAGATAAATATAGTAGCTGATGGAGGGTGCTGTCATTTTAGGGAATGGTCCCTCTGGATGGGAGAGTATGTGGTTGACCAGGGTGGACAGGGAAAAGACAATGTTCTCTAGAGAATTGGAGTCCCGGGGAAGGTATAAGCCTACTTTCTCTAGTTATTGCTTCCCTTTGTACTGTTTTGCTGCTGGCCACTTCCTCTTTGTCCAGCCAGATGGCTGAACAACCGGGAGGGAGGACTTTACCCTTTCTTTTATTTACTTGGCTGTTGCTGTGGCACAATTCATAAGCTGTCAAGCAAAGAAGAGATCTTCATTTCTTTACTGGTTCCTCCAAGACTCAGTTCTGAGCTAAATTCATAAATGCTTATGGAGCACCATTGTGCAATATGAACGTTTTAAAATGAATACGGTCATATGGAGCCAGTAAGTGTTAAGCCTAGGCTTAAGTGTGGGTCTCTTGACACCAAGTTCGGTGCTTTTGATACTATACCAGTCTCTTTTATGGGGTTATTATGTCAAGGTGAGACAGTGAAAGGAAATATGTCTTATTATTTAAACCTATGAAAAGCAATTCAGGAAGGATTACAATTCTGAGTTAAGATTAGTTAGGACATGGGATTTAGTCACTTATGTGGAAAAAAAAGATTAGTTAGTATAGTGCTTAGTTCTCCCTAGGTGTTTAGATTAATTTTATATGCTATTTTATTTTATTTACTTATTTATTTATTTTTGTTTATTTTTTCCAGTGGTAAGACAATTAGTTTACAGAAAAGAGTACAGAAAACACAAAAGCTCCTGGTAGAGAGAGAGAACTCAAGTGGGGAGAGAAAAACTCTCTCCGTTTCTCTCCCGGTCTTTCCCCGTCTCCCCCTTTAGGCTTTTAGTCTTGGGGTATATATAGGTGAATGGGTTCCTTGGCCAGGAAACAAATGAACACCGTTCCTTCCGCAGGGGGCAGGGTGAATGAATGTATCAATGAACGAACACAGTCCCTTCTGCAGGGGCAAAGTGAATGTGAATGAATGTATCAATGAATGGACACAGTCCATTCATGGATTTGAGGCCTAGGAAATTCACATGAAATTGACCTAGGCATAGGAAATGGGGGTTCCACATTTAGTCCTAAGTGTAAAGTGAAGGAGACACCAAGGCATAGGTGTCTCCTCAGCAGTTGTCCGAACTTTTTGGCTATTGGAGCCTCTGGTGAGAGTTGGAGGTCCCCCTCCTTGCCTGTCATCCAACCCTCTGGTTCTTCAGCTGGCTACCGCAGCACCGACACCACCAAGGAGGAGGCGGCAGGTCTGCCAGCTCCATTGAGCTGGCTAGGGCGCCAAATGTCATGCATCAATTCTCCCTCTTCGAGTAGAAACTCTAACTGCTGTTAGGGAAAAAGGGTGAAGACCCCATCTAATTGCTTCCTGCTGAATCGGGTGATGATAGAAGGCGGCAGTTAGGGTTTCTCTGGAGGGAGAGTGATACAGGGGTTCATGGACTGGAACCATCTTTATTGCATGTGGCTTGATGACATTTCTGGAAAACATAAATCTGATTAGTATAATCAGTAATGGGCAAAGGTAAAACAGTGTCAGGTCAGAAGCACTACAGTGATGCTAAAAGAAAACCATATCAGGATTTTTCTTGCTGTTTCCTAAATGACAACTTCAATCTTTCTTTTGACTCACAAGTGTAGGTGGTCTGTGGTTGGCTATCTTCATTGTCTGCCTCCTTAGAAGATGGAGGGTTCCAGGATTTTACTCGTGAATGATGTATTCAGGAATCAACTCCTATACCTTTACCAGCTGTAGAAGAAGACAAGATAATAGGAAAGGGTACTTCCCAAGTTGGAGTTAGGGAAGGTGAATTAGAGGGAAGAGTTTTGATCATGACTAGATCTCCAGGAGGGAAAAGTTCCTGTTTTAGTTACTACGTCCCTCCCCAAAAAGTGAGCAGCACTTTCAGGCATGATTAGGGAGGCATAAGAGAAAAGCAAGTCTTCCCAATTGCAGCTTAAAGGCTGGGAGAACAGCTTTCCAGACACCCCCTGTATAGTTATACATTTGGGAGATAAAAGACCAGGGTTAGAGAGAAGTACAGAAAAGGTTGCTCTGGTGTCCAAAAGAAATTTTATTTCCTGGTGCTCCGCTATAAGGCAAACCTGGGGCTCTTGAGGGGTGATGACACAGAAGGAGCCATGAGAATTTGCCCCAGGCACCCTTAGTCCAGTTTGGGCTCCAATGGGGTCACTGTCCCAGGAAGCGTTGGCCTCCGGGGACAGGCCACCCTCCAGTGGTTACCCTTGCATTCTGGACAGGGGCCAGGTGGCTTGCCCAGCCAGTGGTACTGCTGGCGGCAGTCTTTTCTGAAGTGGCCAGTCTGACCACATTGGAAGCACTTGTTTTTAGCTGCTCTGGTGTCCCTCTGCCCCTGAAAGTTACTCATTTGTTGGAGTGCCATTACTGGTGCTGTCATTCTTTTCTGTTCCTTTCTCTCTTTTTCCTCCTTTCTCTCCAGGTCTTGGTTATAAAAGACCATAGTGACTGTTTTAAGAAGATTCTCCAGGTTATACTCTGGGTCTAGAGCCAATTTCTGGAGTTTTCTTTGAATGTCTGGAGCTGCTTCAGTGATAAATTTGTCTTTTAAAATAATCTGACCTTCTATAGAGTCAGGTGTCAATGGGGAGATTTTCTCATTGCCTCTCTAAGCCTCTTTTTTTTTTTTTTTTTTTATTAAATCATAGCTGCGTACACTAGTGCAATCAAGGGGCACAATGTGCTGGTTTCATATACAATCTGAAATGTTTTCATCAAACTGCTCAACATAGCCCTCATGGCATTTTCTTAGTTATTGT